>CM068586.1:25429995-25552495 GCA_035048485.1 Pteria penguin | reverse complement strand
AAAAAACAAGAACACTGAATTTATCCCGTCTAACATATTTCAAACCATAGGAAGCTTGCATGCGTGAGTGATGCTGAGGTTGAGAATATGGCTTTTGCAAAGAATAAAGATAAATAATTTATTAACCTTTGATTCTACCTTGGCAATCTTGTTTTTCTGATGCCATTGCAGCGGCACCGTCATATGTTTGACCTTTCATTTTTTCAACGGGAATGCCATTTTGTTGCAAAATTGCTAAAATCTTGTCAGATATCGCTGCTCTGGTAGTTTTTTTTTCCAAATGAACAAATTCAAAGAACGCTTGGCGTATACATGGTTTCGACTGTGTATCATCTAGAAACCTCATACACAATGTCAGAACTTTCTAGTTTGCAAATCTATCAGTAACCTCATCTGCAATTATGGAGTAAAAGCCCCTTTCACAAATACCCTACAGTAATTCTGAACGGATGTATTCCCCAATTATCTCGATAATCTCATTTTAAGTATTTTTACCCGTATAAGTAATATTATTCTTTGCTTCAAACAGATGCTGAGAAAGCTGGTCATTTTGTTTTGATAAAAGGCTAAGGATAGCGATGAAATTACCTTTGTTTGACACTCTACTTGTAGAATCGTCTCTATGTCCACGAAAGGGAATGTTTTGTTTTCCACAAAGAACAATGGTTTCGACAATATTTGACAACAGCATCATATTTCGATTAGATATCTCTTGGGTGTGTTGATTTATTTTGTACGGCAGACAAACCCTTGGTCTCGCTAGACTTGTCTTTACAGTCTGATAATGAATAGTTGCTGCCTTGTGATGCTCAGAATTTCCGTAATTTGATAAACTTCCATCCTTTCCGACTGCCTTTCTAAATTTTATGAAAGGTTTGGACACAAAGGTTTCAAAACTCCTCAGATCTGACTGAGGGAACAAAACACATACTTTACACAGCCATTCTTTTAAGATTCACTCAATGTTAACCATCTATGCTTTGCAATTCAGTACGTCTGAAATAAAAGTTTCATCATTTTCTTTTCCTTGCCTACAAATACAGTTTGGAAGGGGCAATTTTTGTTTTAAATTCTGAGCTTTGACTTGACACTCAATCAACCTCAACTTATCTGAAGATGATAAAGAAGACATAGATATCTGCCATTGATATATCTCCCAAGTCACCCTCCGATAAAGTTTCTTTATGCATTTAGAATAGAGACTTTCAACATTATGCTCAACAAATGCAGAATGTGTCCAACTTTCTGTCCATCATCATCATCGTATTACTTTTTTGTGGGAGAATCAACAGTCCAGAGAGACTAATTGGGTTCACTTGTCATGTTTTGTTTCTTATAAGATGGAGATTCTAAAAGAAAGTCCTCTTTTTCATTAATTTTCTTTCTTTTCAAAGAAAGAACATCTTCAAATATTTGTTGAGCAGTTTCAATCTTAACTATATCCTTTTTTAACGAGAGGTTTTCTTGAGTTGGATAGAACGAATCTTGGGTTTTATCTTTCACTTTCTTATCACAATCAGTACTGTATTTTTGAAAGTGTTCAAATTTGTTTTCGTCTTCATCCGTCACGTTAATCTTTGTGAAAGATGAACTTTCTTGTGGCAACTCATCATGCGGGTCATCTTTTAAATGACAAGATACGAAGTGATTAGGTGTCCAATTGAGCAAGTTAATATTTGATGTATGTGTCCACATGATAAAGAGGGGAGACCCACTTTGCGGTGACGCTTTAGAGAGAGAAAGGACTGATTGTTTGATTGTGAAAATTTCTGTTAATGGTACCTTTCTTTTATGCAGGGAAAATGGTAACTACTGGCCGATTGAACGCATGTGCCATGGAATATTAATGAAAAAGCGATGAATGATTGCCATCTTTAATGGATCTTAATATTTAATTTTGGAGAGACTTTGATTTGTAATTAGAATCCATGGCTTTGTCTGAAACAGATGTTTCTAAAACGTACTGCGTATCAGTTTTCGCAGATGACATTGATGAGTAAGTTTCTTTGCAGAGATACTTGTCAAAATTCACAACTAATTCAGCAACATGCCGAATGCGGCATTCAATTTGCCTATATATAATCGGTAAATAATAAATTCGAAATCGACCGAAAAACGCAGTTGCCATCGCCTACTACCTCTACAGGTACAAGATTTTAATATGGAATGTCATTTGGAAATAATGACCTTGAGATCTTATCTTCGTGCACTGGTTGGCTCAAGTGGTCAAGTTTCAAATTATAACCCACCCCCACTCCTTTTTTTTCCCTCTAACTCTCTCTCAGCTCGTGAAATGGAAACACAAGCGTTTTCATTTCACGAGTAGAGAGAGAGAGAGAGAGAGAGAGAGAGAGAGAGAGAGAGAGAGAGAGAGAGAGAGAGTCAGAGGGGAAAAAGGGGGGGGGTTATAATTATCTTATTTGCAGGGACCTGTGATCGTAATATAGCTCGAGTAAAAAGCCGACTTTTCAAAAAGTTATACACATATTGTCTCTATTTAAACTAAGTATACAGACAGGATTTACTAATTGGTACGTTTAATACAGACAAAGTTGACGGTGTATGTCGATGACATAATAGGTTTTATGTTTAGAAACAAGGACTTATAATCTTGTTTATAAGTCCTTGGTAGAAATTATCATTGTTATTTACAATGGACTGTGTATTTTGTGGACGTATATTCCTGTTACCGCCGGTGCACCTATATTTGGCGCCACTGCCGGGGATACGTGCTTCCGTGCCGCCACCCCCCACCCCCCTGCTGGATCCGCGCCAGTGTTTCATGCAATAATCTTACATTTTGATTAAGAGCAGACGCAGGATTTGAGTATGGGGATGGGGTTGAAATTAATATGACACAGAGGCAGGGTCTGATTTACTGTAGTTATAGCTGGATATAATTGAATAACTTTCAAATAACGACCAAGTGCTGCACGCCGAGCGTAATCGAATTTGAAATTATACTACAACATGATCATGAATGACAATTTACATGCACATAATCTATCTCTCGCATATTTCGTTTTTGTAGGATAACGTATGCAATAAAGTATATGTAAATCAATAGAATGATTGAAATAATACTGCATATGGACCTTGGCGTTCATTCCTCCCTTGGCGTTCATTAGTGTGACCAGAGACATAATTTAATTTTTTAATATAGTGTCATTGTATATCTAAATGTTTTATTGAAATATTGAAAACATGTGTATATATGCCTCCCTCTGTTAAATATCATCAACCGATAGATTATATATCAGAGAAATATAAACTATATATATATATATATATATATATATATATATATATATATATATATATATATATATATATATATATATATATATATAAGCACAGCGTCCTCACGTTGTACAATTACCATCCTATCTCCTAACACCCAGCACTAATTTACCTCCCGGTACCCTTCTTGTGACTATGGATGTCACCTCTCTATATACCAATATCCCTCACGACGAAGGAATAGAGGCTTGTAGAAAGGTATGGGATTCCAGGAAAACCAAAACGCCCTCCACTGAATCCCTGGTAAAGCTCCTGGAACATACACTCAAACTTAACAACTTTATGTTCAACGGAGAGCATTACCTGCAAGCCAATGGTACATCCATGGGAACAAAGATGGCGCCCTCCTATGCTAACATTTTCATGGGTGAGTTAGAAAAAAGACTCCTGAGCCAAGCTCCAACCAAACCCATGAGCTTGTTCCGTTTTATTGATGATATTGAAATGAAATGGACAGCAGGTAGAGAAAAACTGGATGAATTTATTAATTTTGCCAACAACTTTCATCCCTCCATAAAGTTCACTGCCGTTATCTCAGAAACCACCAATGTCTTTCTGGACACCAGATCCACTCTGTGCAACGGAAACATCAATTTTGACTTGTTCACCAAACCTACAGATGCACACCTATACCTTAGACCGGACAGTTGTCATCCGCCCCATGTCTTCAAAGGTATTCCTAAAAGTTTGTCCATCAGATTACGACGAATATGCTCTACTGATGACTTGTATAAGACGAGGAGTTCAGAACTCAAACAGAGACTATATGCCACAGAGGGTATAATAAGAACTCCGTTGACAAAGCTATCTCCAATGCCATGTCAACCAGTAGAGCAGATTTGCTGAAGTACAAAACTAAGGACACTGCCCCCAGAATACCTTTAGTCATAACCTTCCACCCAGCTTAGCAAGGCCTATCTACAATCCTATGCAAGCACCTGCCTACCCTCCACAATTCCAAACGTATGGCGAAGACCATCCCTTCACCTCCTATGGTTGCCTACAGAAAGCCTAAAAGTATTAAAGATCATGTAGTCAGATCAAGGCTTGACAATCCACGACCAATTGGTTCGTTCACAACATGCAATGACAAACGCTGCAAGCTGTGCCCCTACTCAGACACTACATCTACCTTCAAAAGTTCTGTAACCGGTAGGGAGTACAAGATTTTGGATAAACTCTCCTGTAAATCCAAAAATGTGGTTTATCTTATCACATGCAAGGTATGTAAAAAACAGTATGTTGGGGAAACAGAAGATGCTTTGATTGGTTGATTATTGTTTTACGTCACTCCACGATTATTTCACTTATATGGTGACGGCATCTGCCTGATGCATTGCATACAAATTTAGACCTTTGCAACGGACCCACCCGAAGCAGTGAGGGATCTTTTACGTGCCACGCCTACCGTGACACGGGACCTCGGTTTTTACTGTCTCATCCGAAAGACAGAACACCGGCGTGCCCCGGGCGGGAGACGAACCCGCGACCTCTCGATCACGAGCCGAGCACCTTATCCACTAGGCCACACCGGCTTAAAGATGCTTTGAACATGCGAGTGAACAACCATAGGTCGTCCATCAAAACCAAGAAAATGCATCTGCCAGTAGCCAGGCATTTTAACATGGACAACCATTCTTGGGAGGACATGATTGTTGTGGCCATTGACCATAGTGCGATGTGGACAGTAGATGACCGAGTGGCGAAAGAGGGCTTTTGGCAACATATGCTTCACACTATAGAACCAAGCGGTCTAAACAAAGTGTCAGATGTCCTTTTGATGAACAAGAAGTATTGACACCAGCATCCTATATTATGAGATAGAGCAGTCTGCGTCTGTTTGTTCCAAACACCGTATCTTTTGTGGATATGCCCATTTTTGGGTAGGGTTTGGTACGGACAGACGATAGGAATCCGTGTCTTTATTCTTGTCATGTAACTCGCCATCCAATATTACCACTTGTCTTGACAATTTTTTTTTTACTTACTTACTTACTTATTTTATCACTTATTTGTTTTTCACTCTCATTTATTTCTGTTCTTTATTTTCTTTGTCCTTCTATCTATAACTTCTTATCACCTAGTCTAATTACCTCCAGTAGGTCAATGCAAATACATTTAGGGGCGCCACTTGACCTGTAAGCAAGCTGCTAGCTTGTGTTTGGCTCATTTCCTATTAGATAGCGCATAGAGAAACACGCTCCATATGTAGCCAATTCAAGAAACCAGTTTTTATTAGAATAGTGCTTTGTATATATTTTCTATCCTTCTTTTCGTGTTTTTATATATACGTAAGTGTTTGTATGTGTGTGTCCTGAAGAGGAAGCAGATTGTTTCGAAAATTTGGCAATTTTTAAATTGTTTTAGTATCGTTATCGCTTACCTGTGCTTTTACATATATATATATCGGGTAGCTCAGTCGGTTAGACGGTCGGATGCATAACAGCTAGGTGATTCGGTACCATAGGTCGTGGGTTCGAATCCTAGTCGGGAACGAATATAAGTGAAATATAGGGTGCCTTGTTAACTGTAGTGTATAATTTGTGCTTTATATGTTTGTCTAATTTGACTTTATTTCTACAGGTATTTCTTCGGAGATCCAAGGTCCATTGTACTCCCGGGTGTTTCACTGTTTCTATTTGTGCTTTATATGTTTATTTCTGTTGCAGTGATTGTATTCTTTCAGAGGATCCGCCTGTGTTTACGTCGAGTAAACCCCTTCACTCTCCGCGGTCGTGTTGTCCCGTATACGATTAGCTAGTGATTGGCTATTAGAGCTCTATTTTTGTGGAGCTCGGTTAGCTCAATCGGTTAGATGGTCAGATGCATGACAGCTAGGTGATTCGGTAACATGGGTCGTGGGTTCAAGTCCCAGTCGGGGAAGGAATATAAGTGAAATATAGGGTGCCTTGTTAACTGTAGTGTATTTGTGCTTTGTATGTTTGTCTAATTTGTCTTTATATCTTCGGAGATCCAAGGTCCATTGTACTCCCGGGTGTTTCTATTTGTGCTTTATATATATATATATATATATATATATATATATATATATATATATATATATATATATATAATATATATATATATATATATATATATACCCAGAAATTTTTGTCAGAGGGGGTCCAACCAAAAAAGGTAATTTTTTCTCTTAGACGAGTGGGGGTCCAACCCCAAGTATTACCTTTCTTTGGTAAAATTTTCGCCCCCCCCCCTCATATATATATATATATATATATATATATATATATATATATATATATATATATATATATATATATATGTGTGTGTGTGTGTGTGTGTGTGTGTGTGTGTGTGTGTGTGTGTGTATTTACATAAGTCACGAAATCTGCCTTGATAGTAAATTTCTAAAAAAATAAAGAATTAAATAACGAAGTTTAGGTGTATATTTATATGTAATATATGTAACTGGAAGAGGTCCAAGAGTTGTACTTCAACATGGCCGCTAATGCTAGTACTTAGTGGGATATCCCTAGTAATGCGGTGACATCACATGGGAAGACTCTATACATATACTTGTATATATGTCGCGTCTTAAGGTCCATAATGGGTCCCTGGCGAAGTTATAGTTGTAAGTCAGGGGGAGTAGCCCTCGAAAGCTCATGGATGAGTTTTTAAAAATTTGAAAAACTTCGAAATTTACATGGAAGGGCCATGCGCCTCTATACAAATCGATCTGGTCGGTTTAGGGTGACTTGGCCGTGGGACGACTTAACTTTGGGGAGACTTGACTTCGATGTCAAAAAAAAAAGATGGCGACTTCCATGTGGAGCAAGTTATTGCGACAAGGTTACAGAAAAATAGGACGGTACGATGGCAGTATAAGAAACAAAATAATTCGAATTTGCATTGAAATGTTTTTATTGCTTAAGACTGTCTCACATGTTAATTAGTGCTCAAATCAAATTGAATCAAATCATATCATGATCAGAACATGATTTATTTATTTAACTTAATCTCTCAAACTATAATGTCTCAGAAGAGATCATATTTAAGTTAGATATGTATGATAAGGAGCTATTTACTGATTAAAATATTCTCGAATTCGGGCGTCTTGGCATTTGATAATCGCTTTTGAGATTCTTGCACGTGGCCGTTTTATTACGCTGCCTTTTGCTATTGCCACTCGCCAGAATCTCTTGTCACCACTTCCTTATGTTATTCTGGTTTTTGTGATTTGACACCCCCGTGTACTAATGATCAAAATCACCGTACATACCTTTGTTTCCTGCAGAATGAAGGTCACAGATAATATCCAGACATATTTTCCTTCATTGTCATGCAAAATTTTCCATCATATGCACTGTACAACACTGATAAATGTCCAGGTGAAAACAATAACACAAATCCTTTCTTCGAACGCAGCCATGTTTCAAATCAGAACGAACTAGACACGTGAGTTATAGTGTGTTTTCAAATTCATTCATGATTGAACAGAAAGATTAAATATACGAAACCATTATTAATTCTGAAGTACTATTCTTTGTGCTAAAATTTTTACTTTCGTTAGATTTATAAAAATCGTGGAATAAAACTAATAAAAAATAATTTTACTTTAATACAGTTTAAATTCCCGCTTTTTAAGAACAGACTATAATTGTTTATGCTTACGTCAGGCACATCACGAAAACCCGAATAGCGTAAAGAAGGGCTGACAAGAGATTCTAGCGAGTGGCAATAGTAAACGGCAGCATGATAAAACAGCCACGTGCAAGAATCTCACAAGATATTAGGTATTTGATAACGAGCATTCAGAACACTTGGGGTAATCTCTTTTGAGATTCTTGCACGTGGCCGTTTTATTATGCTGTCGTTTACTATTGCCACTCGCCAGAATCTCTTGTCAGCCCTTCTTTAAGTTATTAATGTACAAGTATAAAGAATAAGAAGAAATCATTTTATGCAGAAGATTTTAAGCAAAACGAAAGAGTTTGAAATACATGTAAGTTTCTGACAAAAAAGCACAATTTTTAGCCGACTGATGGTACATTGCCAGTACAAATCACTGAAATAACACCAGAATAATAGTTGTAACATATTTTAAAAAAGAATTATGAGTCTTTGTTTTCACAGTTAGTTTCACCAGTGATGAAAATATGTAAGAAATTGCGATATCTTTATAGATGTAAACAGTGCAACTGTTATCATGTTTTCTATATCCTGGATTGTCACTGTCTAATCGGCACGCGCTGGAAAAAAAGGATTGAATTTGTCGACATTTCTGGGCCATTTAAACAAGATAATTTGTTTTATGACTTATAATTGACAGGGGGTCTAAAGAATCTCAGAATGGTGGACAAAAGCATGCGTTTAGCCATCCGAATACGTAATGATTTATTTGAACTTAAAATTGCTTTACTATTGATTAAGTTCAACACACTTTCTTGCTCGTTGTAATGAAAGGGGCCCTCGTAAGGGTAACGTATTTTGGCTTGTTTATTCCTTAGGTAAGCGTTATCTGTGCAAGATCAAAATGAAGAATTATTTGAACGTTCTTTTAAGTATTATATGCACATGAAGCACATGTACATTCTTTAAAGAAAACAAAAATACATGTACATGTACTTATTTATTTTAAGTAAAGTTGTATAGGTGATCTCCGGAGCTTTCTTATCAGTAATACCCCTTCCGAGGGTCCCTTTCACACCCAATTGTATAAGATGTTATTTTAAGCGAGTAAGCGAATCGGGGGCACATCGGCATGGACTAGGACATAATTAATTGATAACTGGATAAATACACTGGCTTCCCAGAATGAAAGTTAAATCTCCCACTTCGACATGTATAACTGTATGACATTCTTATGAAGAAGATAATTAGATAAGTACATTCCAAAATATATGATGCTAGTGCTAACTTTGATTACTGTCCGTCGGCTGCATTGTTATTTAAACGAGATGAGTGTAGTGTCCACACTCAAACAACCACGCTGCCCACGGAACAACGGCTGAATTTCTAATCGCATATAAAAATCCAGCCAATAAAGCGTGGACATCTAAAGGTAAATTTATTGCCCACGATGCCCACCTTTCTTCGTGGGAAAATTAAGTTCCACAACGACTGTACTGTATGGTCATCTTTTATCTTTGTTGTGATAAAGTAATACATTTCAGTATAATATGACATGTTAAATACATAAAGTGTGACAGATCATCAGGTATCATGGTGAATAGAGATAACTCTAACTCTCTTTATTATCCTGATCAAACAGATTATTTCCTACCATATTACTTATATAATGAAAAACTGTATGAAGTGTCCGCCATTCGAGTAGCAAGAAAAATTAAAGAATATATATCATTAATGGTGGGGACATTTCCATATGGCCACCAAGAGGACAACATATGGACAGGAAATTTGAGAAAAATATTTAAGTCACGTCGAGGGCAAATAATTAAACTCATGTAATAGAAAACTGCCATTTTCAATGGCTTTTGGGGTTGTTTTCAATGTACAAGTGTATAAGATTGATAAATGTGATATTTAGGTGATTTACATGTATAGTGTCGTTTCGGTGAATTCTCATTATTTCGCTGATTCTATGTACTCAGGGCAATGCATATTCTGGATAAATTTTGGTGTAAAAGAATTATTCAAATAATTTATCTTTCAAACAAGTAAATTTTGAATACATGTTTTACACATTTTAATTTAAATATTTTATTATTCATACAAGTAAATTTTGAATACATGTTTTACACATTTTCAATAGTATTATATATAAAAAACCCTTCAGAATTGATACAGAAGAACTTAAAGTTGTATTAAGGATAATGATAAATCCGGAGTCTTACCCCAAGTGTCATGGCCAGACTCCTTGGGTATCTACGTAGACCAATAGAGACAGTGACATATGCCGACTTAAAGAATATACAGGTGCTAAACTATGCAAAAAATTTATACTGGTACTGTAGCGCTGCTGTGCCCAGACAGTAGCAGTTCCTGGACATTTTGCTAGTTTGAATACACACAGATTCTTCAGGATTAGAGTGTTTTCATTTTGTCCCATGGCTTTTGACATAGTAACCTGGACATTGGAAATAGGCCTTTCATGTTTTTCATGGTACAGATTCAATGCATGTGTGACAAAATGAAGCACTTTCATTTGGCACCCCTTGATTTCTTAGTATGTTATAATATGTTGGCATGTGAAAGATCCCTCACTGCTTCATAGAACAAAGAGAGGCAGACTAGATGTTGTGTTTAAGGGCTTTGTTTGCATTACCAGTGATCTAGGTTCATTTCTTGGATTGCTTCACTTTGTATAAGAGGTTGGTTACCTTCTGTTTTCAATGAGGCAGTATGTTACACGTACCCTTGATTTAACAATTGAAAGCTATCACTGCTGCAGTGTAAACACCATTGAACCACCAAATCATAGGAGAAATCTTTTAGAACCTATGACCAGAAAGGCATTGCCACCACATAAATGAAATCATATTGGTATTAAACAAACAATCTTGATTTCTACCAATATATTATTAATAAATTTATTTTTATGTTGCAGATCAAAAAAATGGCAACAACATAGGAAATACAGTAGTGGCATATCAGATGGCTCTTTTCCTATGAATGAACCTCTACCGTCAATGGGACCACCTTCCTTTATGAAAGCATCCAACCAAATGCATTCTACACAGGTAACAACATTAGATAATGGACTGAGAATTGCATCTGAAAACAGATTTGGACATTTCTGTACCATTGGAGGTTTGTGCTCTTTAGATTTCTTTTTGAAAAGAACTAATGATGAAACTAAAGTGTTTTTAGATAGTTTGGTCGCTGATTTTAACTACAGAGCTATATATGTAGTGTTATCAACATGATGTAGAAAGTAAATCATCAGTGGTGAATTTGAAGTCTTACATTTTCTTTGAAAACATATTCATCAGAGGGGTGTCTTTAAACTCAGACACCAGATTTGTTTATATCAAATATTGGTTATGAGCAATGATATGTGAAGCAATGATAAGGGGTTGCTCTTGGCATACATGCATTCATGTACTACAAATTTCATTTTCTCATGACTTATTTCAGTATTGGTAGACTCTGGATCCAGGTACGAGGTCAATTATCCAAGTGGTATATCACATTTTCTGGAGAAATTAGCTTTCTCGGTAAGATAATAACATGTACATGTATTTTCAAACTGTTTCTTACATTTATTTGTATGAAAACTGTCTCTTTAATTTGATTTTCATTACAGTGGTTTCTGTTTCATTTGATAGTCTATTTGAGTGACAGAATTGTCAGATTAAACAAACTATCATAATTGTATCATATTCTTTACAACTAATAAGTTATATACCTCTAATGATTATAGTGATTATCATTGTACACATACAAATGTAAGGAAAAGGCTTTCCTGTCATTATGATTATTCAGTTACCTGCAATTCACATTAAGTTGATTATTTTACCAGTAAAGCACCTGTTGGAGTTTGATCAGTTCGTTGCAAGTGTTCCCAATCTAAGAAATATTCTAAATGTAGTTTCTTAAAATATAAGTTTTCCTCTATGAACGCTATGAATCTTTCTCATATGCATTAGAAACTTGAGAATCTAATAAATCAAATATATAACCTTCAATGTTGGATTCATTTTCATGTAAATGATGTTGTAACTTATATACACCCCTAGTTTTGTAATGGGTCAAGTTTGCTTCAGCAATAAATCTACATGTACATGTTGATTCATTAAAGTCTTTCGCTTCTAAAAAGTTTGACTTGTTTCTGACTGAGTCAATATTGTGATCACAAGATGTTCCGGTAAATGCTTTTGTTGAAGTTCATCTTGCTAGAAATAAGTAAAAGACAACTAATAACAATAATTTTCTGAGAAAAATGTGTTTATTTTGAGCTTTTATAGTTTAATTCTAGAAATGTTAATGTGGCCTTAAATAATGGTCACATCAGGATGATGTATGAACCACTTTAAGTGCATCTTGCAGTAATTTTGTAAAAATGGTATAATAATGATTAAATTCCTTTTTCATTTAGAAAACAACATCTTTTGCCAATCGAGATGAAATGCTTCAGATCTTTGCCAAATATGGAGGTATATTTGATTGCCAGTCATACAGGTAAGCTTCAATATCTAAGCAAAATATTTCTTATTGCTTAGTATCAGAGTGATCTAGAGGTGTATCTTATGTTGTTGTTGATGGTTCCATTTGAGGTCAAATTTGTGATATGCATTTGAAGTCTTTTGGACTTTGTTATCTTTCATATTATTTCTTAGATTTTCTCATTTAAAAAATGTAGATTTATTTTGCTTTCTGATTTACTGGTAGGTGTGTGATCATGGTGCACAAGTGTGATATATATATATATATATATATATTTATATATATATGTACATTTATATATATATATATTTATATATATATATATATATATATATATGTACATGTATATATATATATATATATACACTTGTATGTATAAACCAACTTAGACCTCTAGTTTTGACACATTTACATTTACATTTACTGCTCTTTTGGTCTTTTCATGAATAGAATGCTCACTTGAGATTACAAAATTTACATATAAAAACCAGGTCTGTAGTGTCACTTGTAGTTATCAGTACTTTGTGGTTGATTCTGATGAGTGGGAAATTCCTAGTTGTCGGTGTTAAGCAGTTCTCACAAAATCTTTATTTGGTTTGAAGAAATTGTGAAAATTTAAATGATAAAATAATTCATTGTATTATATCTATTTATTTAAGACAAAAAAAAGAAGAGATGTGTACTATTACTGGTTATATTTATTTCAACAGACTTCTTTAGAGCTACAGAGAAGCTGTAGAGAATGAAAAACTGAATTTATCAGTGTTGTAGAAGGATGTGGCATTTTTGGGGGGTAAATTCTGAAGTAAATTTTATGTTTGAGAAAACTTCGATGCTTTCCAATTTTACTATTCACTCAAGAGGCTCGGTGAGAAATATTGATCCATTCAGGCCTCTTGTCTAATACTTAGTATGGTTCTGAAAAAGATGAACATCAGGTGGTGCTTTTCTAAATTTAAAGAGGCACTTCATATAGGTGATAGAGCAGCGATAGATATTTTTTTCATTTTCATGATTTAAGTTGATATCCTTCATTAAAGTTCATGATTGCACCTTGTAAAAGTTTTTGACCCTGGCACATTTTGTAAGTCTTGCCTTAAACCCAAGGTTAAAGGATATTTCCACAGAAGAGCATTGGCAAAATATAATACACTATTGAAAATTTCGCAAATGAAACTATTAAGGTCTACAATTACGGAATGTATTCCAGGGATACAATGATTTATGCGGCATCCTTAGAGTCTAGTGGTTTAGCAGACGGCTTGGATATTCTGTCTGATGTGGTTCTTCGACCTGTATTTAACAAAGAAGAAGTATGTATACCACATTGTAAAAACATATGTCATTAAGTAATAAAATGATCTGATTTGCCTTATATCTGTGGTTTTGGTCTCCTTTTTACTTGCTTAGCTCGGTTGGCAGAATGCTAGGCTCAATGCTTAAAATCTCCTCATTTGAACTTGATGAGCAAATTCTCGTTGTTCTGTTTTACAGATGAGATAGTAGAAACTAAGGGCTCATATTACAATAAGGAAGACATTTGGAAATAAAGAGACTTCTCACTGCTTTGAGATGGCTAGTTGCTTATATCTGAATTTCTGCACAGTAAATCAGACATATTAAGTGAAATAAGCTTGGAGTGAGATTAAACAACAACAAAAAACTAAGGAGAAATAAATAGATAATTTTCTGAATATCATGAAAGATTTTTATCCTGAGGATTTTTTCAGCAGAAGACCAAATTTGCAAAATAGAGTATTTGACCTGTTTGATTTTCAGAAAGCTGATCATTATCCAGATTTCTCCATTACAATATAAGTGTAACATGAGTTCCCTCATGAAGCTCTGGTTATGGTTATAATGCACATTGTTATCTTTCAGATTGAATGTGCTCAGGAAGCCATAGCTTTTGATATAAAGAAGATGAACGAGGACCCAAATCCAGATATGCTTCTCATGGAGTTCTTACACAAGGTCAGTACTAACATATGTACAGTTGAAACTTGTTATGTCGAAGTCGACGGAACCAGAACAAATATATCGACTTATCTGGAATTCGAGATAAACATCAACTGTTTATGTACATGTAACCATTTTCAGTCGTTCTTATTAACATATGAATATACGTGCATTGTTTTACCTGTTATGCTATATTTTAGTCCTTGTAATGCATCTTTCTACCGACTTAATTCTAACTACTATCCGTCAACTTAATGACAAGCCGATAAATGAAGAAATATTTTAAAATCGTATTTTAAGCTCTTTATATTTTTAATTCTTTTAATAATTTACAAGCTGTGAAAACAATACTGGCCTGCAATCTGCCCTAGATGAAGATGTTTTTACAAATGAGTTTAGCATATTTTAAAATAACAAGTGCGGATGCAGTCCATTTATCTAATCATCGTCGATCAGGTGAAATGGCTTCACAGTGAAACAATCAGCCATTACCGTACACCTTGCTGGGATAATTGGTTGTTCGCATTTCTTATACCTTTACTGCTGTGTAACCGGTAATCAATTTATTTGCGCAAACATTGACACTTCAAGCGAACGAGTGTAAAATATATAGAAAATGGAGTTTTGGGACTGTAAAATGCCTTTGACATAAGCGGAATTTCGATTTAAGCAACTTCGACTTAACAGAAGTAAAATTGTATAGAAATAAAAAAAATTCGGGACTTGACTTTGAGATAAACAGAATTTCGACTTAAGCGACTTTGAGATAATGAGTGTCAACTGTATGTTTGTCTTTTCATACACTGTGTACTACATGTACAGATGTCTATATGGAAAGCTGTCAAGAAATCTGTGTTCATTTTCATTGGTCTTAACTCAGGACTTAATGATATACCACTGTATGAATATAACGATACAGGGGCTATCATGGAAAAGCTCAAACGAATGGCAAAGATGCTACAATTCCTTTCTTTGCACAAATCAGTAACAATTTTATGATATATATATATATATATATATATATGTGATATAGGTTCCAAACAGAATTAAAATTGCCCCCAAAAAAGAATTTGAAATAGATTATCAAAATATTTTGAATGTTTCTTTGCCCTTTGTAACTCATTTCTAGTCTAAGTTGTAATGTGTGTCTTTATTCTCGTAAACTATTTTTTTATACTTTATGAAACCAATACAGCAGTTAATAAACCTGATTTCTTGATTAAACAAGTATATTGTGATATACATGTATATCATATAAGTATCATGATACTTACCATATCTTTAGAAGCTGTATTGTTGCATCTCTAAATTCTCGTCCATACAAGACTAATGAACAGAATCCAGGTAAAGAGAAATTGTGAACATAAATTTTTTTTTTCTGATGTCTAGTGTTCTCAACATTTTTTCAGTCATATCACGACATGGAAGTAGAAGACATCTAAACTCTTGAACATAGTGGTACAATGCAAGAATCGAACCTGTGTTTTCAGTACTACAAACTCAATGACACTTCTTGTTTATGTGGTCTTTCCTTGATGTGGCCATATGCTTTATTTAATTTTCTCAGTAGACTTTCCACTCTTTGCCATCATTCATCTGAAATAGTGCATGCTGTGGCATCAGTGTAATGACATTAAACTAACCAATAGGTTGACTTCTTTTTGCAATATATCTTTTTGCAATATGTTGATTTTAATACAGGTTATTTTTACAAATACCAGTAACTCAGGTTTTATCAACTTGAACTTATTTTAAAGTCCCCATTTTATTTTATTGATATAACTAATACATATATCTCAACCTCTGCTCAACCCAAACTGTTTTACATGTGCCATGTATCAGTTCAAGTTATTTAGTGTCAACTGTAGTGATTTTTATTTCTCAATTCTAGGCTGCTTACAGAGATAATACATTAGGACTACCCAAAGTATGCCCAGAGGAAAATGTCACAAAGATAACTTCAAAAGACATATACACATTCATGAAAAATATTCATCTACCAAAAAGAACTGTAGTTGCTGGAGTGGGTATTGAGCATGAAAGACTGGTGGATTTAGTGCAAGAATACTTTGTTCAGACAAAGTCACCCATATGGGAGGAGAATGCAGACTTGGTGGATCCTAGTAAACAGTCAGACCATTCTATATCACAGTACACTGGGGGACAAGTACTGGTAACATGGTCTTTTTTTTCCATAAATAATAATCAATTGAAGACTGTTTACAACTAATTATGTAGCTCACGTATCCATCTGGAATTGGAGCCTGGAATAAGAAGGTGACTCCTTCTAATGGGTTTTTATGAAGTCTTCATGAATTTCCCCTTTTTACAATAGATTTTCAGTTACTGCTCTAACCTCAGTTTTTTTCAATTTTAACAGTTTGACTAAACCTTCAACTTTTAACAGCAAATATCACTCTCTCTTCAAAATTTTCATTATCATTTAATAGTGATTTAATTTAGATTTTATGCTTATTTATTGTATGTAAATATATTGGGCTGAGAGCTTTTTAGCTCACCTTGACGCAGTTGAGATGAGCTTATACTATACCCCTTGCATCCCTGTTCCATCCACATCTTTAAAAGTATTTTGGGGGTAACTTAGTATTGGAGAAAATACAGGTATTACAGTTACCAAACTTGCACCTTTTATATGTTCATCTTGGGATGCTGACAGAAGTGCATGCATCAGTTTGGGGAAACTCAGTATTGGAGAAAGTATATTAGAGTCCTACAGTTACCAAACTTACACCATAGGTTCATGCTGGGATGCTGACTTAAACTCATGCATCCTATGATGCATCTGACCTACATATTCCGCTTGAGTGATTCAATCAATTAGTTTGGGGAAACTCAGTATTGGAGAAAGTATATTAGAGTCCTACATTTACAAAACTTACACCATAGGTTCATGCTGGGATGCTGACTTAAACTCATGCATCCTATGATGCTTCTGACCTACATATTCCGCTTGAGTGATTCAGTCAGTCACTTTGGGAAAACTCAGTATCGGAAAAAGTATAGGTGCTACAGTTACCAAACTTGCATCAGAGGTTCATCTAGGGTGCTGCCTGAGGGGCTTTATCTGCTGATGCATCTGACCTTGGTTTTACCAGTAGTAACTTGGTTTAAGATTACAATATTCCATAGAACTTTCTACTATTCTTTTTTTGTTTTTTTTTTTGTTTAAAAAATATGGTGAGCATGGTAATCTTTGTGATTACACAATGCTTTAATCATGCCTTGTATAATCAAATATATAAATACATAGATTGTATGAATTATAAGACAAACAAGAACGAAAGCATGTGTATCTGTTTCAGGGTCAATAACCATCCCCTTATGATTTTAATACATGCTGACATTTAGGAGGTCATATTCTGAACAACATCAAATACGAATCCTTGGAAAAATTCTTTCTATGTTTAAGTTCCCTTGCATAATGCACACCCACAAAATTGATATCATAAACTCAGAAAAAAAGTGTGCATTATACAGGATAATTACAGTAAGACCTTTACTTGTGTTTCTGACAGACTTATTAATGCTTATTTCTAGGTTGAAAGGGATCTATCCAATGTGAGTCTCGGTCATAATCCAATGCCGGAATTAGCCCATTTCGTGATAGGATTAGAAAGCAGCTCCTACAATGATGATGATTTTGTGGCATTTTGCGTTCTTAATATGATAATGGGAGGAGGAGGTTCATTTTCAGCAGGAGGACCTGGCAAGGGCATGTTCACCAGGCTTTATACTAATGTTTTAAATAGGTAACACACACTTATATATACAAGATATATAAATATGTCATTTCTGTATTGACTGAATCTGCTTGGTGCACTGCACAAACTTATGCAACATATTAACTGGATTCATTGAACGGTCTTTCATGTCCCAGTGTTTACCATTACACTGGACCTCGTTTATATTGCCTTAGTGTCAGATCTGAAAGACAGAACACAGATAAGTTGCCAAGGCTACTTGAACCTGGGACCTCTTTGGCCACAGTTCAACCTTCTACTAACTTAGTTGTGCTAGCTCCATAAATGAAGTAGTTAATGTTGTTTTATGTTGTGTTATGTATTATTATTTCACTTGGTGACAGTAATAGCATCTGTATTATGCATTGTAAATGCATTTAGACATATGTTACAGACCTACTGCAAACTGTAAGTGATCTTTTATGGTCCTTAAAAAATTTTCAACTCACTGTTTGTCTGTTTGTAAGATTTCGTACCTCTTAAACTATTCATCAGAATTTAATCATATTTCACAACATTGTCGCTCGAAATACGGACTTTCTGTTAAAAATGATTAAGATAATTTTTGAACGGTCAAGGTGACTCAGAAAATAGAACTTAAAATACCATAAAAGGGTTTATATTTTATGGTAATTTCAACAGACAATGACCATACTTCATGAAAATGTTAATTGTCACATGGAATATGGGCTTTCAGACAAAGGTCACTCAGAATATTAATGAAAAGTCAAAGTCACAGAGCAGCTCCAACTTAAATACCTACAGGATGGTTTATATAGTATCAAAGTTTAACCAGTGTATGCTCATACTTTATGTTAAGGATGCATGCATCTCCAATTTTTTATGTTTCCTGATAAAATTCAGAGCATTTTCTTTTTTTCTTTTTATTTATCTGATACAGTCATCAATTGGTTCAGTGCAGTTTTGGAAGCATCCACCAGTTTTATTGATTTTTTTGTATTATATATGGTGACATCTACCATAACATATTCATGGTTTGTACTGTCTCACCCCAAAAAACACCGATGAGTTGCCAGTCAGGATTAGAACCTGGAACTTCTGAAATTCCTGAAACTTGTCCCCCTGATATTTCACAGTGGTAATTGTGTTACATTTAGTAGAGTACAAGAGTTGATATACTGTATGTTTTGAGAATTTAATAATGTGATGTATATTCTGTTTTTAGATACCATTGGATACATTGTGCAACAGCCATTAATAATGCCTATGAAGACAGTGGGGTTTTCTATATACATGGCAGTGCTGATCCAAAACAGGTAATTCATGACAGAGAAGATTAATTAGTTTGTGTGTTTCTTGTCTTACATGACAAGAAGACTATTGTCCCTTACGTGGCGACAGTACCTCCCTGATGCATTTCACAGACATCAAGCCCTATGTGACAGACCCACCTGTGAGGTCTTTCTCGTACCTATGTCTGCCATGACACAGGACCTTGGTTTATATTGTCTTGTCCAAAAGACTTGAAACCCAAAAGCTGCTGGTGGGTCTGAAACCTGAAGCCTCTTGGCCCGAGTGGAGCACACAAGTAACTGAGTTAGATCGGCTCCAGGAAAGAATAGTTTTTATTCTGTTATAATAAGATATGTACTTTAACACTATCCTCATTGTTATAGTATGAATTATAGTTCGATTTACCTCATATCTTAATACAGCCTGTTGTCACGTAAGATGGATAACTCCTGACTTCGTAGCTCTTCTTTTTTTTTTCTGCATAGAAATTGTTTTCATTTAACCTTGCAGCTGGGTTCATTATCAGAGGTTATATTAGGAGAATTAATTAATACATCAAGAAGTATACGTGAAGATGAGCTTGATCGAGGGAAAATACAACTACAGTCGATGATGTTGATGAACTTAGAGAATCGTCCAGTAGTGTTTGAAGACATTGGTAGACAGATTTTAAATAAGGGACTCCGAATGCAACCTGAGTACTATTTTGATGAAATAGGTAAAATTGCATTTCTCTATTAATCATAATAAAGATACCCAGTGTGTTTAACGAGCCCTGAACTTTTTGTGTTAACCATGTTTGTCTTTTAATCTTCTATTTTTCTGTTCTACACTTGGTTTAGTTTAAAAGAATGTCAAACCTATCTTAAAGTAATACTCTCAACAACAACTTCCCGTTTTATACAACTTCTTTTATCCCTGCGACCATTTTTCCTACACATTGAACCCTTTTGCAACGACATTTTGCCTTAAGTGACCAAAGACTGTACTTTCAAAGCTGGAATCAACTACCCAGCCACTATATCCTAACTTTTAGTCTGTACTCAGTCTCAAAGTTAGTTACCTGTCTTTTCTTTCACTCGTATCTAAGCAACAGTGCATATACATTTTGTAATTACAGTTATTAAGAGTCATTGTATGATTGCAGTTTTTGACTGCTGAAAATAATGATGAAATTTGTCAAAGAAGAACATGGTTCATATTAAACCAGAACCCTTTTTGGTGAAAAATAGTATTATAATGAATGGGGCGATACACTGAATGCCCAAGTAATGTATTTGATATTTATTCATATGTCCGTGTCAACATAGATAAGTTCCAAACATTCAAGATGAATTCCCAAGATAGTGTGTGAAAAGATTTGAAAATGATTCTTTAACAGCTTCAAGCCATCCATCAGCTTAATGTGTAATAAAATACATAAGAATAAAGCATCAGATACAAATAACAATAAAGGAGAATGCAAATACATATTCTTATACAAGAGAAGTCTAGATTGTCCAGACTATTGAATAATCAGTAGCATTGTTACTGCAATAGTAAGATGCAACTCATATTTATCTTATGAAATAAGTTTTGTCATCGTTAGTTTCACCAGTTCTCTTTATTTTAACATTTTAAAAATTCTTCAGTAAATATCTTGTTGATATTGCAATGTTTATCAATATCTACAAAAAATCTTGTACCACGAATGCATATCTTATACTTTGTCCATATTTATACACATTCATTTTAATATCTCTACTGAATACTGTAGACTATAACAGGTTAACAGGACTATTTTCTAATAATTTCTCACGTGTGTGGTTTCCAACAATAAAGTGATAATAGTCTATCAATTAATACCTAGTGGCTGTATAATCAAGTAAAAATCCACTTAACTTTGATATTTTGTAGTTGTAATGCTGTGTGAAAGTGGCAGTTTAGTTAGAGTATAATTTAGTAGGAAAATTTTTCTTTGAAACAATATTGCAGAATAGTAGTTTATAGAGATCTTATTTATCAAAAGTAGACTAGCCTTAATTTAGTGTCTTGACCTTAATATTAATAACATATTTTTTTGTGTTGAGAGCTCAAGTACCGGTAGATTTTTTACGAACATATTGATGACAGTTGGACTTGCCATAAAATTGGATTTGCTATAGAGAAAAGCAATATTGTTTCTCAGAAAAATAGATCAAAGTGTATTTCTTTAGATAGAGAATCAATTCATAATAAAAATGTCAGTTGTAATTTAGTGATTATAGGGAGACTGTTTTAGAGTTTCCAAGTGTAGACAAAACTACAAATTCCTCTAAGTGTAGACTAAACTACAAAATGTGGTCTACTGCAAGGAAACATCTAGATACCTTCAAGTGTAGACAAAACTACAAATATATGTACCTCCAAATGTAGACAAAACTACAAAATGTGGTCTATTGCAAGGAAATATCTAGATAACCCGAAGTGTAGACAAAACTACAAATACCTCCATTGAAGACAAAACTACAAAATGTGGTCTATTGTTCGGAAACATCAGATACCTCCAAGTGTAGACAAAACTACAAGTACCTCCAAGTGTAGGCAAAACTACAAAATGTGGTCTACTGCAAGGAAACATTTAGATACCTTCATGAAACTTTTTCTTTTCCAGGTAAAATCACAATGGATGATGTACATCGTGTCGTAAACCGAATGGTTAAAAGTAAACCAGCTGTCGTGGGTTATGGAACTTTGAAAAAACTACCTTCATATGATCAAATACAGAGTAGTTTAGTTTCACCACAGAAAGGAGTCGGGAAAAAACTTTTCAACTTATTTTGAAATTTAAAATATTTTATTCTAAGTGTGAATTTACTGAGATTGAATTGATGATTATGCCTTACCATATCCAAGGTCATATACTGACCTCTTGGTATAGATAGATCTTAGATTGTCTGTTTGGTATCTGTAATTGACTATGGTGTGGTCTTACCATGTCAAAGATCAACCCTTCAATCTTGTCATGTTGTGATCGATGAAAGGGTTTTATCATGTCTGATTTACCCTCAGTCTTGTCATGCTTTGTACTATGGCTCATTTTATGTTGACTTGTCATGCCATTAATTTATTTATTTGTCATAGTATGATCCTTTGATCTTACCATATATTTTGTATACATACATTCTTGTATTCAAGATACAAATGAATAACTAAATCTTTGACTATAAGGTCATGACTGCCATAGTTTTCTGTATAATGTATGCTATTGTCATCTAGAAGTTTAGTTTGATACTAAGAGATGCGTATGCATGACATAGGGTGATAAAGGATTTCAGATGGTTAAAGGCTACATTAATGTTGCCTTGAAACCATTGTTACACATAAGAATTATTTTGTCAGTGTCCATCAGTCACAACCTGTATTTCTTTGAATAGTATATTCTACCGGTAGCTGTATCTTATTGATTCTGTGTTAAAACCAAGTCATCTTTTAAAAAGTCATGGTCACCAAATTAACATAAAACTATTGTTTGCATATGTCACTCCGTCATGGATAGAGGATCAAAGAAATAGGGTTAGATGTCAAGGCCACATTATGATGGAAAATAAATATGTATATAATTTAATGCTATGAGAAAGGATGCAATGTACAAATGAAACATTGCCATGTTTGCACCTGACATGATGCTGTACACTGTTATCATCAACTTGTTGAGTTTGTTTTTGAGGCAAAGCATACAAACTTGTATTTTTCTTTATTTGTTTAATTGTTATGTATGTTTAATCAAATCTTATGTTATGGTATTGCTGCCTTAAAATGAAACATTAATACGCAAGATCGCAAATACTCATTCCGTTCATGTTTTGTATTGTAGTCACCTACCAAATAATCTGAAGAAAACCATATCTTTATTCGCTTCTCTATTTGTCCCATTGTGTATAAAGATCTGGCGAAACCCCCGTAAGGGGTCATGTTCTGGTGAACTCTGATTTTCAGCCAATCAGTGTGGATCTGCTACAGATTCCTAGGAATGAAATTATCATCCCTAGTGCTCGCATGTTTCACAAGTTAGTTTTTGAACAGTGTTTGTTGTTACATATTACATCACTTTCATGAGCATATCCGAGCCATAGATTGGCAGTGAGAAATAACAGTTTCAGTGACTGGAACATCATCAGAGTTTACCAGACCGTGACCCCATATGGAGTTTCACCAGATTTTTATATGCAATAAGACAATTAGAGAAGCAGAATAAAGATATGGTTTCAATAAGATTGCCTTACAAATGTATTGCTCTAAATTTGAGCAAATTTTCTACCCCAGAAGAGAACAAAGAATAGTGTGTATAAAAGCAGGAGTTAATACTGTCAGTCAGTAATCAGTGTAATCATGATCTTGCGTATTGTGAGGAGGCTTTGTAATGTTTCTATTTCATATGTGAATAAACAATGATCAAAATTTAGTTTCGTTGTCAACTTGTACTTTGTTTGTGAGGATACATGTCTTACAAGATTCAGTCCTATACTAAAACCTTTGGGCAAATTTGTTCATATAACTGGTTGATCAGCAGCATTACCCAAAAATAACTATTGATTGTAATAAGCAGCATTATCCATCAATAGCTGCTGATGGGTATAGACAGTATAATGAGTATTGTCCTCAAGTAGCTGGTTATAAGCAGTATTGTTCATCGATAGCAGTTGATGGTAGTGGGAAGCATTGTCCATCAATAGCTTCTGATTGTAGTGGGCAGTATTGTCCATCGATAGCTGCTGATTGTTTCTGGTAGTATTGTCCATTAATTACTGCTGATTGTAAAAGGCAGTATTTCCCATTAACATCTGCATTGTTACATGCAGAATTGTACATATGATAAAAAAAATGCTGATTTCCATGAGCAGTATTGGCCACAAATAGCTGGCGACTTTCTCGTGCTCTTTTGGTTGGCCATAACATTTGGTGATTGCCAACGTCCATAAATAGCTGCGTGGTGACTTCTTGACCCAGTACCGTCCATGAAAATTTTTAAAATATCCAATCATTGCATTAGAGTTAGACAACAATGTCTATAAATAAATGGCGACTGTATCGCGGCTATCATGATTAAGCAGTGTTGTGTATGAATTCCTCGTGACTGTGTCATTGTCCAGCTTTTATGTGTCGCGGCTATCGTGAATAAGCAGTGTAGTCTATGAATTCCTCGTTACTGTGTCATTGTCTAGTTCTCATATGTGTCGCGGCTACCGTGATTAAGCAGTGTTGTCTATGAATTCCTCGTTACTGTGTAATTGTCCAGCTTTCATATGTGTCGCGGCTATCGTGATTAAGCAGTGTAGTCTATGAATTCCTCGTTACTGTGTCATTGTCCAGTTCTCATATGTGTCGCGGCTACCGTGATTAAGCAGTGTTGTCTATGAATTCCTCGTTACTGTGTAATTGTCCAGCTTTCATATGTGTCGCGGCTATCGTGATTAAGCAGTGTTGTCTATGAATTTCTCGTTACTGTATCACTGCTGTACATCGATGTCCGTGGATATTTGGTGACTGTCAATTTTGGTATCTTACATTGTCAGTAACATTGTTCATAAATAGCTGCTAACTGCCTTAGTTAAACGGTGTTTTCCATCAATAGGTGTGGACTCACTGTCGGACAGAATTGTCCATAGGGAGTCTGTAGATGTCATTGTAATCCCATGTTATCTATGAATATCTTGGAAATCATTTATTGTAGGGCAGCAGGATATTTCACCTATCATATGGTGGCATCTACCTTGTGTTTACTTTAATACATTTTCATGAGCCGTCATATTGAAGATTCTCCTTTCCGCACCAACGCTTGAAGTAACGAGACCTCAGATTGAAATGCGTCATCTGAAAGTCAGGTAATCAGCCACTCTTCTGTGGATTCGAACTCAGATCCTTCTAGTTTTTATTAAAACAAATTTAGTCATGTAATCAGCCAATCTTCTGTGGATTAGAACTCGGGTGATTCTAGTTTTTATTCTAACAAGTTTACCACTGAGACATGCTGGTTTGATACAAGGTCGAAAATGGTTTTTTTCAAAATTCTAAACGGTGGCAATGCCAGCCGTCTTGAAAATCTTAACATTTTCATTTCTTTGCAACAAGGATTCTGGCAATAAGAAAAACAACACTTTGTTACAGAGATTTACTTGGAATACACAGCTATAACCTTTCACTACAATATGACCGACAGATTATTAAAGCTTTACATGGAATACATAGTTATAACCTTCGAACTCGGTATCACAAGAGAATGTACACACTTATAACCAATGCAGTGTAACAAGACAATTAAAGCTTTACCTGGGATATACAATTATTACCTTTCAATACAATATCACAATATACAGTATGCAGAAAATAGTAAATCTGAAGCTGTACTGGTCAATGATTTTGTCTATTGTCTTTCATGTTTTAAATATGTCCACACATGTATGATGATGTTGAAATTGGATTTATTAGGTGTATATATATATTATATTATTATTATTATTTATTATACATTTTAAGAATATCTCTCATCTAATAGATTAAACTGTTTTAACATGATGAAGCGTTATCATTATAAAAAAGGGAGAAGAACACATTGAAATGTCGAAGATTGCAACTATGTTGAATTATATACTATATCCAAAGAGATTTACAATCATTCTTTGAGTTTCATTGAAATTGCCATAAAAAACAAGAGGGAACGCATATAATATTACAAAGATTTATATAGATTGAAGTGATCAATACCCATCTCCCAGGCACGGTCAACGCACAAGTAACCCTAAATAACTAAAATTTCAAATTTTACTAATGAATAGTCTTGGATCAATATTATTAGAACAGTACGTTGTAGTTCTAAAATCAATACTCATAAAGCTTGAAATGTTGAAAGAAAAGGGACGGGTACGCAATGAGATAGTACAGGACTAATGTGGAATGTGCCACTGCAAATGTAGGTTTACGAGGTGGGTATCTCCTGTCTTATACCGCGATATGACAGGATAATGATGAAAGCGGGGCAAAACATAAACAAAGCCAAATCTAATTGAATCGTCGTGCGTGAATTTTAACATGTTTTACAGTGTATAGATAGTAATGAAACATCTAAAAACATCGTAGAACTTTGGCTGTTGCTCGTACTGTAGTGTAACACCTACACACAGCATTCTTATTTGTCCTATTCTTTTAGATCTTAAAATCTGCATCACAAATTGTGATATTTTGTACATGTATATCAGAGGGAACTTCTTGATTCCCTGTGTGTTACATACTTCCTGTTCATTATATACAATAAATATTACACTGTCTACCATCATTATATTTTTTGTAAAACAGAAAATCGCATTTAATTGACCCTTCCATTTATGCGCGAAAAAAATTGTCATATCAGATGTCGTCACAATACTTTACACCGGTCATACCTCGGACAAGCATTGAAAATGTATTGTGACGTCACGAAATTCAATAAAACTTCCGCGAAAGGGATGGGTCAGTTGTAGAAATTAAGTGACTTATATGGTGTATCAAATGTAAGAGCCTTTCTATTAAAGGTTTAATTGATGTTTAAAATCTATTGTTGGATCTTTTCACGATACAGAGTTATTTCCCCATAGAACTATTTTACATCAAACCATTGTTACGTCGACTAGTTCTATGGAATCCGGCGTAAAATTACGGGAAATGATATAAAAATTGTATGACGTCACAATGTTTGAAGTCAGATACCTGCTCATATGGAAAATAACTCTGTATAACGAAAAGACCCAATACTATTAAATGAGATTTTCCCAGTTTGACCATAATCTTGTAAAAACAGCTTCGAGTCGATAACAGAGTGGGAAATGCGGTCTGAAGTATAAGTCTTATAAGATATTCATAGCAAATACTGTGAGGAAACACATCAGAGAAACTGAAGTAGAGGTGGCGCTACCTGTGGGATCACGTCCCGTTCCAGGATTTACCTTCGGAGGAACTGCACTGTCCCCTGAAATTATAAATAAGTCCAGTTCAAATGTAAGTTAACCTAAGATGTTTACAATATATGATATACATGTATCTACAACAGATATAATCTTAACGGAAATACACATACATCTACTCACATAGACTTTGATTCACTGATATTGTTAGTTATTATAACTTGAATGATTTATTGCTATCTTTATTATTCTAGTATCATTAATGCTTAACAAGCATGTATATGATTATGAATTGGATGTTAGACAAAATACAATGTACACGTTTGAAATAAAATTACTAGATATGCCATTTTGACTACAAAGCACACTGGTTCATGTCTCTGTTGATTTGACTTTTTTCGTGAGAAAGAGAGAGAGATTCCATTCCATAAAATTGCAATATATTCTTTCTCTCTGTCTTGGAAATTTCTGCTATGAAGAAGATTTTCATTGACATATTTTACATTGTTTTACGTCACGTGAAAGTATTTCACTCTTATGATGACGGAATCTGCTCATATTGTCCTATACCCCATTGCACTACGTTGTACATTGAGTCATGGGACAAGACTACATTTTACAGAAATTTACACCTTCCGGTATCCAACGGACCCACCCAAGTCATGAACTGTCTTAAACGTATCAAAGTCCACAGTGTCACGTGACCTTGGTTTCTGCTGTCTCATCTGAAAAGCAGAACAATGCAAATGTTAGGATAAGCACCTAGAATCTCCCCGCACACTTTAGACTGTGATGCGCCGTGGGTCAGTTATCAACAGTTTAAGGTTCGATTTTTAACATTAAACTTGATTCGGTCCGTTATTTAATGACCCCATCTGCGCGTGAAAAAGTGACCCTAGCGTGAAAATGTGACCCTCATTGAAAACTGAACCGCAGTGATAAGTCATATTTTATCGTTAAAAATGGCAATTGTGTATAATGCCTCCTTGTACTATAAAAATGGCCGTTGTGTATAATGCCTCCTTGTCCTATAAAAATGGCCCTTGTGTATAATGCCTCCTTGTACTATAAAAATGTAATTCATACTGTGTACTTCCTGTTACAAACGGGTCATACTTTACGGAAATACTCTAAATCTTACGTAGGAGAATGACATCATATGTAGAGTATTGTGCAAATTTCGATCTCATTAGATGTTTTGTCTATGAGAACCAATACTTTACAGGGGCTCATATTATTTCAACATTAATTTTAATGGCTCCATATGAAAAAAGCTTCTAACTCTAAGAAAGTCTAGTTTTGACTGAAATGAAAATGAATATTCTGGCTACTAGCATATACCAGATCATGCAAATATAAAGCTGAATGTTCTATAGAAAATATGTTGATTTTTTTTACACTATAATGTGTAGTAGTTTAACTGTATAACTCATTTTACAGCACTGGACAAATTGTGCTATTCAATATGTTCGACAAAACTTAATTGAATTGTTGCTTTAAACTAATTTATCCTAGAACTGTTATCAACTAAAGTATTCAAGAACTATCTTGAAAGCTTTTTTTTTTTTTGACTACTGAACAATCTTTTCCTGAAATTTGGCTTTAAAATTCTCAAAAATATGAATAAGAAAACTCGTACATTAAATATTTTGCCATATTGTTCCCTAAGAATTGATACTGGAATTGGTCATGTAATATGTTTACCTATGCATGAGTTGCCTTGGAAATCAACTTGACTCCATTGTTGTTTGATACTTTCCATTTGTGCTGTCATCTTTTGCCTCATATTGGCATCCATGTCTTTGAAATCGGTGCATTTGTCAGGTTTTCCTACTGGTTGTGGAGCACAATTTTTCACAACCATGCTCATGTTCATTTTAGCCTCTACAAAAGGTAAAAAAAATGTTATAGGAACTATTATGTGCTTTGTATTCAAAATTTCTTAATATGGAATTCACATTAGCTCTTTCGAAAATATTATATAGAATCTCTGTTCTTTCTTTACCAAACGAAGAAGAAATTAAATCAATAAACAGACTTATATTTACGTTCCTTTGGAACAAAAAAGGACCGTATAAAGCGCAATACTCTAATACGGACTATTGAAGGCTGTGGTATAGGTGTGATAGATGATGAATCTAAGTTCAAGTCCATCAAAGCGTCTTGGGTCGAAAAATTACTAAATTCAAAGGGAAAATTAAAATCATATATAGAAGCCTTATGTCAACAAAATAATATCGATTTTAAATATATTCTACTTACAAATGAAACAGATTTGAAAATTTCAATTTGGTTCGAAATTTCCCTGCTTTCTATCAACAAGTTTTTATACGTTACAATAATTGTAAACACATACATATGAATTTACCAGCGACAGAATTTTTGCAACAACCAATATGGAACAATGCATTATTCAAATACAAAGGGAAATCATTATTTTCCCCCGAGATGATTAGAAGTGATCTGCTTTATGTTAAAGACATATGTGATACTAATGGTTTAAAACCTATCCAGTGGTTTCTTGAAAATTTACGAAATAAAAGTAACTGACTTTGCCAATATAAAATTCTTTACTCAGTTTTCAAAGAATATTTTAATAAATATGATCTTTCTATATTGCCTTTTATTACTAATTCTCAACAAACACCGCGATTTCTGTATGGTAACATACTATTAGACTTAAAGAAGGGTATTTCGAAGATATTTTATAAAGTTCTCTGTAAAAAAAAATCTCGTATACCGATCTATCAATCATTTTATGAAAAAGAATTCCATATTCAATGCAAATCATCATGGGCGAAAATATATAAACATAAAATTGCAATGCTATTTGATAAAAGGGTGTTCGAGTTTAACTATAACCTGCTCAGAAACAACTTATTCTTAAGCAAATGTTTCAAAAACATTAGCAGTAAATGCAACTCATGTCCAAACGACACTGAAAATTGCAAACATTTGATATTCGATTGTTCAAATGTCATGGAAATTTGGAATTTAGCTAGTTCCTCTTTAAGATTTGAAATTAGTTGGAAACATATTGTCATTGGCTTTTACCAAGAAACAAATGATATAACACTAACACTCAATATTCTAATTTCATTCATTGCATTTCCTATATACAAATTCAAAATGTTCTATAGACTAAAAAATAAAATTGAAACTAAAGAAAGTATAAAACAACATATAAAATATGAATTGCTGACATATCATAAAGTATTACAGAAAGGCAACTCCATAATCTGAAGAAAATTGACATTTTTGTAAAATTATCGGATAAACTTCAATAGAATTTTATATAAATATATATATATATATATATATATATATATATATATATATATATATATATATATATGTGTGTGTGTGTGTGTGTGTGTGTGTGTGTGTGTGTGTGTGTGTGTGTACGAGGGTGTGTATGTATGTGTATGTTATGTATCTTGGTGTATATATATATATGTATATGTGTATATATATGTATATAACTCTTATGGATAATACTGATGTATGGGATGCTAATTTCTATTTTGTTAAAACACTATTTATCAGCGTGATATTGGTCAAATATTTTTCTGTTTAACAATATCTTTGATAATTAAAATGCATTATTGATAATATGTAAAATGTATTACATTATTACCATTTTATACTGATACTAATTTATATGTTTGTTTATCTAAACAACATATGAATTCACTTGTTATCGACTTGTTCTGACCCGGGATAATGTCGATTCTATAACTGGCTTTATATAGTTAATAAGATCTTTAAAAAATTTTTGGAATTCATACTGTATTTGAATACCACGAGTTTGACAGACGAGAAGCAAAGATTGCGGAAGGCTTTATGGTCGAATACATAAACCAAGCTAGCAGACAGATAAAATCAATTAGAAATTAACAGACGACCAGGCTGATGGACAAACACAGAGCGAAATTTCATAACCGTACATAACTATGAATCTAGACCAATAGACAATCAATCATGAACAGAAAAATACACTTATCTCTACAGACTATCGGACCGATAAAAGAAACGTGGACTTACAATCTAATACACTGACACAAGAGTAAAAGCACACGGCTGGACAGTCGGACCGGACTTGGACAATAACTTGACAATTTTCAATATTGTGGTTGATTGATTGATTGATTGAATATTGTTTACGTCATTCCACGATTATTTCACGCATATGGTGACGGCATCTGCCTGATGCATTGCATACAAAAGACCTTCGCAACGGACCCACCCGAAGCAGTGAGGGATCTTTGCGCACACCGGCTTCTTCAATATTGTTTTATCTTGACATAATCGTATAAATGTACAAGTATACAATCCTGCTCATTATGTTTACAGTACAGTGTATACGGAATATGAATACGAACGACACCGTTCTCTGTTTTTTGGAGAAAATAGGTTGTTGATAAAAATACATGTAAAGGTCTAAAAACAGCAATTCCATTTCCCATAGGGTCCCATGTTAAATTACCAAACTTCCAGCAAGATTTACACAACAGCCCATATCTTAGCTATATATAATCCATATATCAAAATGTTTGTCAGACCCTCCTCTATGAGAATTTTAACAGTTTCCCATACGTTATGTACCTTAATTTCGAGAAAATCCTGCTGGAAGGGGGTTACCCCCAAAATTTGCCAAAATTTTAATGTAAACAACAACCCCTTTTCAGGTCATAAAATCTTTACATTAGCGAAATGAGATAAAAATTCGTGATTTCACATCAGAATCTATCTTTATGTATATATTAATTAAATAATTTCATCCAATCACAGCCCCTGATACATTGAAATAGTAGTCCCTCTCTACCCTACAGAAGATCAGCCAATCCCGACTCCCGTTAGTTATTGTTCTTTGATCTGTAGTTAGGTTTAAGAATGGAATATGATGATTTACCTGTTGAAACATTGGTCAGACCCACGGCTGTCATGTAGACAGTGGTGACTTGACATTTACTGACCAAGGACTGTGAACTGGGCGAACAAGTTGTCGTCTTAGCATTGCTTGTGAGGCAGTCTGGATCCGATAGAGAAGATAAAAGTTGACTCAGCATAGATTGCGCCTCTGCCGGAACATGACCAAGAGTGAATGACATATGCATACATGTTGGACATGTCTTTTCTGAAGAGAGAGAGAGAAATACATGTTTATACACAGGAATAAAATAGAACTTATATTTTAGTTATCCTATTCTGTACTTATAGCATTAATAAATCTGCTTCTTTGGATCAGTGACGTAGAGCTTAAAAATGCGTGACTGGTTGAATCTCGGTATATTCCTATACAAGATACATAGCTAAAGGACATACAATTCAGTCAACTGGTATAACAGTGTCATTCGGATCCGTTGACGTCGTTGAGGTTTGGAATTTTGGAAGTTTCCTACTTCTATTCAGGATTCCCTACAAGTCGTCATCCCATGATGGTCACATATCAATAGGATTTACCGTTCAGGAATGAAAGTATGAATATGAAATTAAAGATGGCCGTCATACACTGTTGGTGTATGACAGTTCACATTGAAATTTATATTCATCGACTTTAATTCATTGTATGTTTTGTACAGTCTTTGCTTTACAGCAGTTACCAAATCGCTTATTTCTTTTATTTTGTATGGGATACAATGAGAGTACCAATGTAATAATAACGTAACCAAGCACAAGCTTGACGCGGGTGATGGCCGCCGCGGAATCTCCAAGGCGAGCATCCCTACTGCGCGACATAACCGCTAGCTTGATTGGTCAAAGATAATGCTAATCAAATTCTGCGGAGAGGTCAATTAGACAAGCGCGAGGTATATACAAAGGCAGCTGTCAACATTTAAATAGAGGACAGTGAGTCGAAAAATCATGCAGGTTTCAGAAATTTGGCTGCAATTAATGTACAATTTACTAAAGAAGTTAATACATTAAATACGTAATATATATATATATATATATATATATATATATATATATATATATATATATATATATATATATATATATATATATATATATATATATATATATATATATATATATATATATATATATATATATATATGTATGTATATATTTCTTCGTATACAAATTAAACGCATATAAGGATTATTACTTGTATTTCATCGTGTACTGTATACACACTTCTTCTATCAAGAAATAAGATTCTTTAACATCTAATGTACCGGCACTATGATCCGGTAATCCGGAAAATCCGTTTATCCGGACAAAATCGGCCGGGAACAAACGTGTCCGGATAAATGGAGCATCACTGTATATGAAATATAAAAATCAATATTACAAATGAACTAATCAAAACTGAAGCATGATTCCACGAAAAATCATCCAATAATAATTCTATCTCTGAAGGTTTAGGGGTGGTAGCCTTAACATGTTTATAAATGAAAGAAGGAATGGATGAATCCGATTTCACAAGAGATGTTGTTATACTAATGTTTAAACATATTAAATGTTTTAAATATTAGTGTAACACATACAACTGATATAGCCGTGTCATTCGGATCCGTTGACGTCGTTGAGGTTTGGTTGACACTCACATGAACAACCACTGCTTCATGATGTTCTACTATTGGTTGCGTAGTGGGCGAATCGGTGAAAGAAGATCTCTCACTTCAGTGTTAATGAAAGTTTGTTGATATTGCAATGTGAAAATCTTCAAGATAGCGGGCATTTTGAATTTTGGAAGTTTCCTACTTCTATTCAGGATTCCCTACAAGTCGTCATCCCATGATGGTCACATATCAATAGGATTTACCGTTCAGGAATGAAAGTATGAATATGAAATTAAAGATGGCCGTCATACAATGTTGGTGTATGACAGTTCACATTGAAATTTATATTCATCGACTTTAATTCATTGTATGTTTTGTACAGTCTTTGTTAACTCCGAGCTCTGCATGTATCTCCAACATTTTCAGACACATAATAAGAATATCTTGCGCACAATCCATACATACAAACCGTAAACTTACAAACTAAGTACTACCAAAATTCTCAATATCAACAACTAATAACAGCGCCGCAAAACCTCGTATTATTTACTAGGGATATTTCAAAACATATTTTAGAAGATTACCGGTATATCGTTATTGATTGACATTTGTTGGGTGTGACCAATAGATCATTATTGTAAGATTACCGGTAGATAGTTATTGATTAACATTTGTTGGGTATGACCAATAGATCATTATTGTAAGATTACCGGTAGATAGTTATTGATTAACATTTGTTGGGTATGACCAATAGATCATTATTATAAGATTGCCGGTAGATATATTGATTAACATTTGTTGGGTATAACCAATATAGATCATTATTGTAAGATTTTTTAATCTTAGAAAGAGATTGTTCTCATCACATTAACACCATATTATATTACACACAAATTTCCGTTCGTCGGTATTAGAGGGATGGAAAGGGTACGAGAAAAGAGGGAAAGAAGGGGAGGGGTATAGGAGACGGTGAACGGAGAGCAGAATGTCCTGGGAGAATGAAAGAGGTCTCCAGAATTGGGTGGGATTAAGGAGAGAGATGAGAGAGGAAGAGACTGGGGAAGGAGAGATAATTACTATGGAATGCAATAAAATGACTGAAATAAAAAAAATTCTGTTCAAACAAAATAATAAACGTTTTCCCTGACAGTGACATCGGATCACATAATGACCAGTGAGTCATTAGATGATGATAATTTCTATAAAGTTTCATCAAAACTTACTATACAAATGACGGAGAAAATTCCAAAGCTCACATTGCGCAATGTTGGAATACGTCGCATCATTGTACGCATTTTCAACGGATATCATGAACAGATAATTATTCTCTAATATCACAACGATACTAATACAAAAATAACAATACAATTTAGTTCTAGGAGAAAGATTTTCGAGTTTTCCACCACGAACATACTATATTAATGAGTAAGGTCCTATTTGAAGACTTCGTCGGGTATCACGAGTAGATCTTTCTTGTAGGGTTTATCAAATTCAATACAAAATCGAGGAAGGGGAGACAAGGTTACATAGCATTATATTATAACCAATCCCCTTCTGCGGACCCCAAGGCAATTAATAAGATAAGAATCGAAACCGTACGTGCAAAATAAAGCATAACCCTAGCTAAATGTGAGTAAATATGTCTTGCTTTGACGAGTATAATTTTGTACGAGGAGGACATTGTAATGTCGCCATTGACCACATTTATTAACTACAATCTACATAATTACTATAAGTTAGTTGCACAGGGGTACACGCTAGCTGGCAGACGGACCAGCGCGAGGCATGCATTACAGATGGGATGCTACTGACCACGTGATTGATAAGAGATAACATGGACATTGGCGGATTTAGAAAGGGAGGGTTGCAAACCCCCCACCCCACCCTTTGGTCGGAAATTTTTACCAAAAAGGTCATTTTAGGGCTGCACCCTCCCCCTTTCCAAATCGAATAGTGCAAAACATTATTCATGGGAGACAGCAACCCCCCCCCCCCCCCATTCAAAAATTTCTAGATCCGTCCATGATGGATACTACACACACTCTTGTTTACGAACGGATGACTGGGTTGATCTATCAGATGACCTTGACAAGTCTTTGACGAGTACAGCTAATAATACAACGAAGAGAATGTGTAGTCACAAAAGTATTGAGTAGGCATCTACATGCCTTTCATTTTGACGAGAAACTCATATTCTATGATTCGAAAACCGATAAAATCATTTGATTTTGACAAGACAAAAAGGGTTCCAGAATCAACTGTGTATGTAATATAAATTTCGCAGTTCCCCAAGGATTGCTCTACCTAGCGGAGCTGTCTCTTGTTGCAAGCATCAGTGAACACATCTCAAACTTGTTTCCATCTCTCGATATCATGGTCATTAACGTGTAGATGTATCAGCAGCTGTCGTCATTATTACATTAACAAAAGAAATGATAATGGTAGGTAATGTCACACGGACAACGGACCATTTCAGTTGTTCAGTGGCGGATTCAAGTTAAATGGAAAGGGCAGAGGGACAAGTTGTTCCAGTGGTAACTTTTCGAATATGATAACTTGGATTCAATTCCGGATGTCGGGAAGGTATAACATCTTCTGCCTCCTTCGGACGAGGCAGTAAATATCAGTATCCAATACCGCAGTGTAATATTGGATCAAAGTGACGACTCCTTGCTTCGGTAGGTCATTTGTAGTCCGACATGTCGGATCCCATCATATGACTTGGAACTGAATTCCTTCTATAGAGAAGTCTTGTGGAAATGCTTAGGTCTCACATTTCGGACTAGCTATGTCATTTGCAATAACGTACGAAATGGTAAATGCAGTTCCTAGCGTCGCGTTCAAATTTGAATGCTGGATCGGCCACTGCTGTTAGCTAGCGGCGAAGAAGTTCAAATTGAGGTCAGTGGAAGATTACTATTATATGGAATCATTAGAAATCACCCAGTCTTTATTTTTCTATCCTTACTGTCCTACTGTATTTCTATTTCATACAATTATGAATATATATTTACAAAAATTCTTCAATCACTTACTTGTTAAGACAATAATAATTCATGGATTAGATTTATTAAAAATATTTTAAACGAATGTAGTCTATCGTACGTATGGGATACTCAGACGTTTGTTAGTAAAGATTGATATTAAGTACTTATGTATCACAAACCTTAAAAGATCAAAATTTACAGAAATGGAATGAGCTCCTAGCTAACTCATCAAAAGCAAGAAATTACCTCATTTTTAAAGATAAATTGAAATTTGAATTTTATCTAAATGAACTACATGTACCTAAAAGCAAAAGAGAATTATTTTGTATATTTAGAACATCAATTTTTAAACTACCAATCAAGACTAGTCGTTGGAACAACATTCTTAGAAACGATACAATTTGTACCCTATGTAATGATAGTGCATTAGCTGATGAATTTTGATATCTATCTATTTGTACAGATGATATAATTAAAAAAAATCTAGATTAGAAAACTTGGACAAAGACTTTATAACTAGACCAGATAATTATAAATTTAAAAAAAACCTCTTTAATTGTAAAAACATAATTATACTTAAGAGGTTATGTACTTATAATGTACTTATAATAATCTTGTATATTGCGAACTTGGCAGATTCCCTCTTTCTATTACTCGAAAAAAATTTAATATGTAAATTCTGGCTCAAGATAAAATCCACAACCAACTGTATACTTAAGGCTTGTTATAATGAAATGGTAGGGAGAAATGACGATTGTACTGTGAATATTCGCCGTGAGTTAGACAACATGGGTCTATCTTATATATTCCATGAAGATAATCTTCTTCTTCTTCCAATACGAAGTGTACTCAAAAGTTGAGCGTTATACTTCATGTGGCAGTCAAGATAAAAGCCTCACAGGGCAGTATGATACAGTTAAAAAGTTAAAATCTTTGATCCTCATCCTAAGCTGAAGTGGGCAGGTGATATGTTGCCCATCGCAGTCCGGTAGTCCTCCAAGGAACATGCTGATGTCATTGCTGATGGAAGTCTGTTCCAATCCCTGATGGTACGCGGGAAGAAGGAGAACCGGTATACATCCTTTTTCGCTGTTGGGATGCGAAAGGTATGTTGTCCCCTTGTCCTGGTGTCTGTTTGGATTAAGTAATGTTCTGCTGGAATGGCCACTAGATTGTGCTGGATCTTGAATAGCAATAGAAGGCGAATCTTTACTCTTCTGATCTGTAGCGGTTCCCATCCCAGGGAGTTGACCATGTTGGTGACGCTGCCTGCTTTCCTATCCCAGTAGTTCCTTGTAGCGAATCGTGCAGCTCTACGTTGGACTTTCTCTATCTGGTTGATCTGTCCGCTAGTGTGAGGGTCCCATATGGAGGCAGCGTAATCCAGCGTTGGACGTACAATGGCTTCGTAGGCTCTGACCCGTGCTGATGTTCTGCAACCTCGGAGATTTCGCTTCAGGAATCCTAGAATCCTATTGGCTTTCGCTGTGATGGCATCAAAGTGCTTGTTCCACTTCATGTTGCTGCTGATGGTAACTCCCAGGTACTTGTTCGAGTCCACTACTTCTAGCTTATGGATGTGTAGTCTGTAGTCTACACTGATTGTGTTCCGCTTTGATGAGACCTGTATGATCACGCACTTCTCCCGATGGAAGGACATCTGCCACTCTTCTTCCCACTTCTCAAGTGCTGTAAGGTCTTGCTGTAGACAGTTGCTGTCCTCTGTGTTGTTGATCGGGCGGTACAGTAAACAATCATCTGCGAACAACCTGGTTTCTGTCTTTGTGACTTCTGGGAGGTCATTGATGAATGTGAGAAAAAGCAGCGGGCCAAGTACTGTTCCCTGTGGTACTCCTGATAGGACATCCGCACTAGATGAGGCATGGCCGTCTAGAAAGACTTGTTGTTGTCTGTTGTTCAGGAAGTCCTTCATCCATAGCAGAGTGTTGTCTCGTACACCATAGTACTGCAGCTTATGTAGCAATCTCTTATGTGGCACCTTGTCAAATGCTTTCGAGAAGTCTAGCAGAACAATGTCGACTTGGCCTCCCTGGTGCGGGTATTACTGTCTATGATGATGGCTAGCTGAGTTTCACAGGAACGCTTGGATCTGAAGCCGTGTTGACTGTTGCTGAGGATAGAGTGATGGTCGAAGTGGTCCATTACCTGGCTGTGGATGATGTGTTCCAGTAATTTACAGGAGATGGAGGTCAGGGAGACTGGTCTGTATTTGGAGGCCTGATGCTTATCATCTTTCTTGTACACTGGAACAATAGAAGCTGATCGCCAGTCGTCTAGGATGGTGCCTGAATCTAATGAGATCTGGAAGACTTTGGTCAATGCTTGAGCTATTTGGTCTGCATACTCATGTAGAAGCCTGGCTTGAATTCCATCTGGTCCTGTTGCTGACTTGGATTGAAGGCATTGCTGGATAAGGACTTGCACCTTTGTTTGGCATCCATGTGATATCCTCCCTGGTGTAGACTGAATGAAATTGCTGGTTGAGTATTTCCGCTTTGGATTCAGTATCACTGTACAGGAGTCCATCTGTCTTCCTCAGTGGGGCTACTCCTTGTGAGTCCTGACGTTTGCTCTTCAGGTATGACCAGAATCTCTTGCTGTTGTTCTGCATCTCTCCACATACTGTTTGGTCTATGAACTCATCATGAGCTGACCTCATTTCCTTCGGTGCTGCTGCCTTTAGTTGTCGATATCGGGCCTGGTCCTTAGGGTTCTTTGTGTGCCTTGCTTTCCTGAAGGCTTTCTGGCGTTGACGTAGTAGGTGTTTGATCTTTGTTGTCATCCATGGATTTGAATATCGGCTCCTACTGATCTTGGTGGGAATGGCGTCTTCTACTATCGTTGATATGGATTCTCTGAAGTCAATCCATATGTCGTTGGCTGTTGTGTATTCTTTTGCCATGATGTTGTTCACTGCTGTTGTTATATGCTGACTGACCACCTCTCTATTTGCTTTGTCCCACAGTAGTATTTTTCGGAGGCATGACTGCTGATGGTATGTATGAAGAGAGAGATCTATCATCTTGATATCATGGTCACTTTTCCCAATCGCTGGTAGGGCTTTGCATCTGTCGATCAAGGATGGATGTGATGTGAAGAGGAGGTCAAGAATATTGCTGCCTCTGGTAGGGAAGGTCACTACTTGCTCTTTGACTAAATCATCTCGTAAGTTGAGATATGCATCATTCACTTGTCTCGGGACATTTCGACTTTTGATGGTACCAGACTCCCAGTCGATGTCAGGTAGGTTGAAATCTCCTCCTAGTAGAAAGTAGGCTGATTTGTGGTCAGATCTGACTGCTGTGATGTCTGTAACTAGCGCCTGGGTATACTCCTCATCTGTTCTGTTTGGTGGTCTGCAGGCTGCTGATATTAAGACTGACTTTCCATGTCTAAGCTTCACTTTGACACTGATGAATTCACATGTTTCAACAATTAAGGCTGTGAAGCTTACCATGGAACGTTTGGTAGCTATCAGTACTCCACCGTGGGATCGTCCCGCCTGTCTCTTCTGAACACTTCATATTCCACAGGGATGACCTCTGATGAGTTCACGTCAGGTCCTAGCCATGTCTCCGTGCCAATGATGATATCTGGTTGGGTTGAGTCGATTAGCGATTGTAAATCTGGTGCCTTGTTCCTTATACTCTGGAAGTTGATGACAATCACTCTCAGTTTCTCATCCAGCTTCTTCCGTTCCTGTTGCCGCTGTTTCTTGGGGAATGGCGTTACTGGAGGGTCTCCGAAGGATGAGTCCGATATGGCACTGTTGTCTGTGGTGTCATCTTGGTGTTTCATAAGGCTCGATAGTTGATCAAACGAATTCTAAATATTAACATCATAACTTTGATTGAGAAAAGACTTACGGATATTTACCAACAATCCATACTTTTAGATATATGAGGGTCATCAAAGGGGCATATATATCAACATCGTATAGTTAATTTTACCATGCAATATTATATATTAAAACCTAACCCTTTGTTAGATAAAAAGTTTATTGCAAAAATTCAAAGTATCATCACACAATCTTCAGATAGAACGTGGAAGATATGAAAATGAAAAAAGAAATAGCAGATTATGTACCAATTGTAACACCAACGATATTGAAGACGAGTTTCATTTTGTGCTTGTATGTCCGAAGTATACTGACTTACGCCGTCGTTTTATCAAGCCTTATTATTACAATAGACTATGTGTTTTTAAACTAATACAATTATTAAGCGTAAATAATGTCAAACAATTATTAAATCTTGGCAAGTATCTGTATCTTGCCAGTAAATATAGATCATGAATTATATATATATATATATATATATATATATATATATATATACTCTCTTCACTGTAATTCAAGACTTTAGTTTATCGTCCAATTGTGTAACTGTATATATGTATGATGATGTATGTGTGTGTCTGATTTAGTGTATATGTGTATACGAATGTGTCTATATTTGTAGTTATCTTTGTCTCTTGCATATATTGTATGGATGAATGTGCGACTCCACCTGGTGCAGGACACCTGCCCACCATATAATAATTTCCAGGTTGATGCCCATCCGTCCCATATAAAACAGAATAATTATTTCAACAGGTCATATATATATATATATATATATATATATATATATATATATATATATATATATATATATATATATATATATATATATATATATATATATATATATATATATATATGCTGGTTGTGTGTGTGTCTTATCAGATATATCAGGCATATGAATTGCTCTAAATTATGGTAAAGAGAAAAGATTTGTTCTTTCGTTTTACATGCAAGTGATATCGAGAACATCTCAATGGTGTGGTGGCGGCAACTACCATATACATGAGAAGATCTAGAGGTATGCAACGGATCAACCCGATGCAGCGAGATAGCCTTTTTGTGCTAATGTCTACCATTTACACCATACGGTACCTAGGCATTTTCTGTCTCATCAGAAAGACAGGACATGCACGAGCTGGAATCCGGTAACACTCGAACATCTCGGTCGCCAGTCAAGCCAGCTACACTGAACTACACATAATAGTATTTTTTTAAAAAAAAGGCTGCTCACAACTGAGATTACAGTTGTTTTGTCTGTTCTTTGAAGTCCTGATTTACTCACTCTAACAAAATTATAGTAAACATTAGTATGTTTTGCATCTTGGTTTTCCTTTCTCTTTGTTCGGAATTTATCCGTTTCTTCATTGTTGTATTTAAATGATAAAACCTGGCGGTTAGGTTTACTAAAGAAGTACAAATAAGTATAGTTGAATTAATTCTTCTCCCTTTATCAAAATGTAAGCAGGGAAAAAATTAAACAAATCAAAGTACCTGAAGGTCCTGAAAGATACTCTTACTCACATCTTGTTGTGAGTGGAGATCTATATGCTTCACACTTAAAGGACACCCCGACCTCATTTTGTATGAAGTTGATTGAAATGAGTTATGTTAATGAAAATAACGTAGTGTACAAAGAAACCTGCTCGTAAGGTTATCCCATCAAGTGTAATTCCATGGCAGTGGTGGGTTCAGTTGGGAATGTGGGGGGGGGGGGGACTCTTCCCCCTTCCGTCACATATTTACAAGTAAAAATCGAGATTTGGCACCAAAAATGGCCGAGTAGTTTGACTAATATGTGGACCCCCTTTTCGGAAATCCTGGATCCGTCACTGTATGGAATGTCCATCTTTTCCAGTAAGTTGTTTTTAATTTTTATTCATATTGATTTGTATATTTAAAGGCTAGATTGGCTATTCAAATTATGCGATAAGATTGATGAACTAAAAGCAACAGTGTTCCATGCAACACATTATCCCTTTAGTGAAGGCTACATGCTGGGTAATGATATGTTTCCACATACGTCCTTACTTCTCAAAAACGACAGTGTATTGCAATGAAAATAGTCCGATATTCTCGGCTCTTCTCCCACTTTTGATATCGGCGGTTTGCGGAAATTCCAACGTTTGATGAACAAAGTCTCTCTGACCCTCTCTCACAAGCTACCGATATCAAAAGTGGGAAAAGAGCAGAGAATCTCGGACTACAATAAAAACTGTAAAGTAGTCCCTGACAAGTCGATTTGACCGTAGTTCGGGTAAAAGAAAGTACGAATAAAAAATAACCTCATAAAACACATCGTTATACATTTGTCGTTTGAAATGTGTTATCTTTATTATTATATGAAATGTGCGAAAAAAGAAACATTTCAAAATGTGAAAATTAAGAGAAAAGAGAAGAGATGAGGAAGTCGGCAATGACACATACGAATGTTGGTCAACACCATTCGGGCATCCTAGACCTTTACGTAGGTACAAGTAAAGGGCGAGGTTGTTCCAAATAGGTCAACACGAATGTTGATCGTGAACATAAATTCAATACACCGTCGTTTTCGTCTCGGCGGGGGAGGGGACGTTTTCTGAAAGAATTCACACGATTGTGGTCTAAACTTATCTTTAAGAAAAAAAACTCTTACAATGAATCGATTAAATCATCACAGTGGTCCTCGCTATAATAGACAAACATTGACACAGATATCGCACTATTTCTTCAAAGGTTGTAATTGGGTGGACGGAAATCTTACCTTTGGACTTTGAACACGATAACAGTAAGATACCCCTTATCATTCTGGCTCAACATCAAATCCACAACCAACTTGTTATAATGAAATGGTAGGGAGAAAAGACGATTGGACTGTGAATATTCGCCGTGAGTTAGACAACATGGGCCTATCTTATATATTCCATGAAGATACTCTAAATATTAACATCATAACTTTGATTGAGAAAAGACTTACGGATATTTACCAACAATCCATACTTTTAGATATATGAAGGTCATCAAAAGGGCATATATATCAACATCTTATAGTTAATTTTACCATGCAATATTATATATTAAAACCTAACCCTTTGTTATATAAAAAGTTTATTATCACACAATCTTCAGATAGAACGTGGAAGATATGAAAATGAAAAAAGAAATAGCAGATTATGTACCAATTGTAACACCAACGATATTGAAGACGAGTTTCATTTTGTGCTTGTATGTCCGAAGTATACTGACTTACGCCGTCGTTTTATCAAGCCTTATTATTACAATAGACTATGTGTTTTTAAACTAATACAATTATTAAGCGTAAATAATGTCAAACAATTATTAAATCTTGGCAAATATCTGTATCTTGCCAGTAAATATAGATCATGATACACACACACACACACACACACACACACACACACACACACACACACACACACACACACACATATATATATATATATATATATATATATATATATATAAAGCACAAATAGAATCAGTGAAACACCTGGGAGTACTATGGGCCTTGGATCTCCGAAGAAATACCTGTAGAAAATAAAGACAAATTAGACAAACATATAAAGCACAAAGATACTACAGTTAACAAGGCACCCTATATTTCACTTATATTCATTCCCCGTCTGGGACTCGAACCCACGACCTATGGTACCGAATCACCTAGCTGTCATGCATCCGACCCTCTAACCGACTGAGCTACCCGAGCTCCACAAAAATGGAGCTTTAATAGCCAATCATTAGCTAATCGCATGCATGACAACACGGCCGCGGAAAGTGAAGGAATTTACCCGACGTAAACGCAGGCGGATCCCCTGAGAGGATACATCACTGAAAGAGAAATAAACATATAAAGCACAAATAGAATCAGTGAAACACCTGGGAGTACTATGGACCTTGGATCTCCGAAGAAATACCTGTAGAAAATAAAGACAAATTAGACAAACATATAAAGCACAAAGACACTACAGTTAACAAGGCACCCTATATTTCACTTATATTCATTCCCCGTCTGGGACTCGAACCCACGACCTATGGTACCGAATCACCTAGCTGTCATGCATCCGACCCTCTAACCGACTGAGCTACCCGAGCTCCACAAAAATGGAGCTTTAATAGCCAATCATTAGCTAATCGCATGCATGACAACACGGCCGCGGAAAGTGAAGGAATTTACCCGACGTAAACGCAGGCGGATCCCCTGAGAGGATACATCACTGAAAGAGAAATAAACATATAAAGCACAAATAGAATCAGTGAAACACCTGGGAGTACTATGGACATTGGATCTCCGAAGAAATACCTGTAGAAAATAAAGACAAATTAGACAAACATATAAAGCACAAAGACACTACAGTTAACAAGGCACCCTATATTTCTCTTTCAGTGATGTATCCTCACAGGGGATCCGCCTGCGTTTACGTCGGGTGAATTCCTTCACTTTCCGCGGCCGTGTTGTCATGCATGCGATTAGCTAATGTTTGGCTATTAAAGCTCCATTTTTGAGGAGCTCGGGTAGCTCAGTCGGGTAGAGGGTCGGATGCATGACAGCTAGGTGATTCGGTACCATAGGTCGTGGGTTCGAGTCCCAGACGGGGAATGAATATAAGTGAAATATAGGGTGCCTTGTTAAATGTAGTGTCTTTGTGCTTTATATATATATATATATATATATATATATATATATATATATATATATATATATATATATATATATATATATATATATATATATATATATATATATATATATATATATATATATACTCACTCTCCACTGTAATTCAAGACTTTAGTCTACCGTCTAATTTTGTAACTGTATAAATGTATGATGATGTATGTGTGTGTATGTGTGTGTCTGCTTAAGTCTTTGTCTCTTGTATATAGTGTATATATCATGTTCTTGTTTGTGTTTTCTATATGCTATACTGGCATTCGAAAATAAACTGAATTGAATGGAAAATCCTAGTTAATTACATGAAATGCATTGTATATATTACATTGTGAAATGTCCTCATATTGTAAATACTTTATAATTAATGCGCATTTCATAGTTTTCAAATATATGTTTTATTTTTAACAAGTTATGTACAAGTATCTTCATGAAATAATTATGACAGTTCTATTATCCTTATTAATCTTGAAATGTTTTAACAAGCCGTCAAACAAGCCGTCAAGCAAGCCGTTAATTACTCAACGTTTTTAATTTTATTGTTATACCTGCTTTGGCTTGGAGATAAACAAACAAACATATAATTTTACACAAACATTGAATCACTCGTGTCATATTATACTTAATTAAATTAATACTCAATCGTCCTACCCAAGCTAACAGGAATTATTTAAGCCTTTCGCGTCCGGATCGTTTATCAATTGAACTCCGGACATCAATAAAGTTATAAGCAGAAAAAAAACTTTATCCAGTGTCCCCCATTTCACTGTGATAAAGATGGTGGAGAACCAAAAGATCCCAGGAAAATAAAAACAAATGTCAACAAGAAAACCAGTGAACTATCAAAATAGGAATACAAGAAGCAACAAGAACATCACTGGGTTTGAGAGACATCAACCGGAGACGACAACATCAATAACTGCAACAGCAACACAGACAACATCTGTTGAGTTATCAGTATCCACTGATAATCGCAATACACTACCAACAATGGCGTCAGGCATCAACCTCCGTAGATACGATGGAAAAGACTCAGCCTTTCTGTGGATTGCTCATCTGGAGGGTTGGCAACGTTTCAACAACTATAACGAGGACAAAGTGTTGATGCCATTGGAGGAAGTTTAGATGGTGCTGCGTTGGCTTGGTTTCATTGTTTACCAGAGGAAACCAAATCTTTTCTAGCTAATGTTAAAAGAGAACTGCAAAACCGATTCGATTCAGAAAGAGGAAATTTCAACTTCCTATCCATCAAACAATCGACAGACGAAACACCAGAAGCCTACATAGAAAGAGCCAAAAAACTGTCACTTGCACATAATTTAGTTGAATCTTACAAAGTGCAATTCGCTGTGAATGGACTTAACAACAGATACAAATCAAAAGTGCTTGGTAAAGAACCAAAAACATTTCAAGAACTTCGCCATGCTGTTTCATTAGCACAGGCAGAACTTCAGTGTGCTAGCGTGAACGACTTTTCTATAAGTGAACTGTGTGCAGCCGTATCTGCCCAGTTAAAACAGACTGTAAAAGAAGAAGTGGCAGCATTGCAACCGGTGCAGAACAACTGGAACAGACGTGAACACTGGAATCAACAAAGGCACAACAACGGCCAAACAAGAAAATGCAACGGATGTGGTAAGTCATGCCTTAATAGACCTTCTCAGTGTCCCGCTTGGGGAAAAAGGTGTAGAAATTGTAATACTATGAACCATTTTGATAGAGTATGTAGGCAACCAAAACGATCTTAGCAACACTTCAACCAAACCACACAACCACAAAACTCACATCAATAGGGATACGCGCCTATCCCTTCAAAGGATAGGCACCAAACACTTGTGACTTCATCCTCTATGCTAACAGATTCTCGATCTTTCACCCGATCTCAGACAGAATCTTCTTTTCAAGGCAAATCACCAAATGTCAATCTTATCATGCCACTTGATAAGAATACGGTTAGCGTAGATATATATGGTCAGTCCAATTAGAGCTTTGGTGGATACAGGTGCAACAATATCCTGTATTTCTGCAAGTTTACTCCCAAAACTTGGACTAGGTATAAATGACCTGCAACAATCCAATGCTTTAGATGCAGTTGCTGTCGGTGGTGAACATCACCGAAGTTTAGGTGTCATATCCCTACCTCTTTCTTTTGGTAATCTCATTCTTACTCAAAACTTTCATGTCTTTGATAGATTTCATCAGCCACTTATTTTGGGTCTTAACTTCCTTGAGAAAAATCATGCAATTTTCAATGTTGTCAATAAAACACTATTCTTGAAGGACGATTCATATCAGGTATTCTTTGTCGACACAAACACAGGTCTAGCTAGAATCACAAAAGATGTAATCATACCAGCTAAGTCTGTCTGTACGGTAGAGGTGTCTGTTAGTCTACCAGAAGAGGAATACATGTTACTGGAACCACTTCATGTACTTCCAGACATGCATCTTGCAGAAGCAAAATGCATTGTTTCTACTAAAGGAAATAAAGCTTTAATGCAAATTATTAATCCTTCTAATGGTCCTGTCACTATTCCGGCGCAAAAAGTGGTAGCTTCTGCATCTGTCATTTACCCCGAGTCTATATTCACGTTCAATGAGACCCCTACTTCTTCGTATTCAAAAACCGCAAACGCCTCATATGATTTTGCCATAGACCTCGATAAATCAGATCTTACAAAAGAACAACGGGATATTCTTCGGCATTTTCTGAATTTACACCGCGATGTTTTTGCAAAGAATCTTCAAGAGCTGGGAAAAACATCTCTCCAGCATCATCAAATAGATACAGGAAACGCGCCACCTATTCGTCAACGTTTCTACCGTCAGTCACCCGAAACGAACGCCGAGATGAACCGCCAAATAGAAGAGATGTTGAACGCAGACATCATCGAGGAGTCCCACTCGATGTGGCAAAGCCCTGTCGTAATGGTCAAAAAGAAGAGTGGTCAACTGAGATTTGCAATCAATTACCGAAAGTTGAACGCCGTCACTCAACAATTCACATTTCCATTACCAAGACTGGAAGACGTGTTCGATGCCATTGGTGAGTCGAAAGCACAGCTCTTCTCGACATTAGACCTCGCTTCAGGGTTTTGGCAAATTCCAATGGATCCCACCACTGCACACAAGTCAGCCTTTGTTACGCCCACTGGAGTTTACCAATGGAAACGTATGCCTTTCGGCTTGGTTACTGCGCCAGCGAGTTTTCAAGCTCTGATGACACAGGTGTTACGTGGACTCAACTGGAAAACTTGCTTAGTTTATGTGGACGACATCCTTGTTTTCTCAAGATCATTCCAGGATCACTTACGACACCTCCAGGAAATATTCAACAGATTGAGATCAGCTGGTTTAACACTGAAGCCAAGTAAATGTTGCTTCGCCGTCAAACAAGTAAAATATCTCGGACATGTGATAACAAGGGATGGAGTCTGTGTAGACGTAACAAAGACTGATGTTGTTCGAACATTTCCAGTCCCATCCTCCCAAAAAGAGCTCAGGTCGTTTCTTGGACTTTGCAATTACTACAGGAAGTTCGTAAAAAACTACAGTATGATTGCAAGGCCCTTAAACGCCCTGCTATCTAAGGATGAACCATTCTCGTGGACATTGGACTGTCAGCAAGCATTTGACCGCCTGAAATGAGCTCTAACAACATCACCTGTGCTGGCTTACCCAAGCCACAACAAAAGCTTCATTTTAACAGCAGATGCCTCTGGAACAGCAATCGGATACATTCTTGGACAACTAGATGACAACAAACGGGAAAGGGTCATTGCTTACGGAGGACGATCCCTTAACAAATGCGAACGAAAATATAACATTACGGAACGAGAATGCTTAGCCATTATTGAGGGCATCAAAGCCTACCATGTATACCTCGCCGGTCGACCATTTATAGTTTATACCGACCACGTAGCGCTGAAGTGGTTGAAAAACATCAAACAATCAACGGGTCGCCTTGCAAGATGGGCAGTGTTGCTTCAAGGCTATGACTTCGAAATTCAGCATAAAGCAGGTAAGCGCAATGAGGTAGCAGACGCACTTTCTCGACGTTCGTATCCAGAATGCACTGAAACATCTGATCCAGCAAACGACATCCCCAGTCCAAATGTTGCCTCCGTGGCAGTCACTTCAAAACAGAAACCATCTTATACAAGGCAAGAGGAACCATCACTACATAAACAACTAGAACATCTAAGTACTTTGGAATCACCGGAAGCCATAACAGCGATGCAGAAGGAATGCCCTGATTTTTCATCACTGTATAATTATTTCGCCCAAGACGAAGTCCCGGATGACAAACAAACACGTGATAGACTTTTATCAGAAGCAAATCAGTATATCTTTCTAGATCGAGTTTTATATCACTATTACCAGCCTCGGTCCAACAAAAAGCATCATCCAGAGCCATTCATTCGCCAACTTGCTGTACCTAGAACTCTCAGAGAAGACGTAATCCGCTCCTATCACGACAGTGTGGCAGGGGGTGCACATCTTGGATTTGACCGCACGTATAGAGCAATTCAATTGAAGTACTACTGGCCCAAGATGTATCAACACGTAGCAGACTACATTAGATCATGTTCAACTTGTCAAGCTATAAAGCGCCCTACACATCGGAAACAGGCTCCTTTGACAAACATGCCTATAGCACCAACCTTTTCAAGGCTTCATATGGATATCTTAGGTCCCCTGACAACATCAACCGAAGGATACAAATACATTCTACTGGTTGTTGATTCTTTCAGCAAGTGGCCAGAAGCATTTCCACTGAAGACACAAGAAGCAAAGGAAATAGCCAGAGTACTCTACTCAGAAATCTTCGCAAGATACGGAGCACCCGATTCAATCGTAAGCGATCGTGGACAAAACTTCATGAGCAAACTCGTTACAGCATTTTGTGAAATTTTCCAAGTCACCTGAAATTTCACAAGTTCCTACCACCCACAGACAAATGCAACCTGCGAACGTATGAACAGTACCATTGCACAATGTCTGCGTGCCTATGTGGATAAGGAACAAAGAAACTGGCCGGAAATCCTCCCAGGAGTCATGATGGCTCTACGAATGAGTCCTTCTACTCAAGCTTCCAACATGTCACCATATCGTCTTGTTTTCGGCAAAGAAATGAGTTTACCGTTCGACACATCACTTATTCCAAAAGACAACCTTTCATCTGAAGCGAAAACTCACGTTGCAGAGCTCAAACGACACCTGCAAATAGCAAGAGATATAGCAACAACAAACGTGCAAGAAGCCCAGAAACGTCAAAAGCAACAATATGATAAGAAATCTGAAGAACCCCATTTTAAAATAGGAGATACTGTATTAATGCATTCAACACGGGTGCCACAGGGACTCTCACCAAAACTTCATCCACCTTGGGACGGACCTTTCTATATCACCGCATTGGGTCCAAACAATACTTTTACACTCCGTCGATGTTCAACTCATCAACAGCTCAAATCGCCTATTCATGCGAACAGACTAAAACCTTACAGCGATCCTGAATACAGAAGAAACCTCAATGCACCAACAACCGATCAGCAAATTAACGATACACATATTTCTCGGGATGACGAGGAAAACAATGAGAGAGAAACTACTCGAGATGACGTATCTCACGGAAACAGGGGTCAGATCAACGAATCTGTAATTACGTCGCAACACAACGCTGAAGACGGCAACAAACCTACTAACCATACGCAAGGAGATGTTGTATCCAACGATGATACACAGCAACGATCTCTGTATCACATTGAGAGATTATTACGATACAAATTCAACAAAAAGAAGCGCCTATTTAGGGTAAAATGGTATGGGTACAGAGAGACAACATGGGAACCCGAAGAGAACATCCCCGAGCATCTGATACGAGAATTCCATCAGACAAAAACACAATCTGGGAAAAAGCGCAAAAATACACCAAAACTGAAATGTTTCAAGTGAACATTTCTGAAATGACGGAAGCGGTTCTTTCCCAAATGCTATCTATGCTTGATCTTGATATTTTTCTTTTCTTTCCCTTCATGCTCTCTAGTGTCATTGTTCGTTGGAAATTTAACGTGTTTATTGTTGATTGTTAAATTAGTGCTTCTCGGGATTGGCCATCCTGATATTAACGTCTTTGAACACAATCTCTATTATCTTACTTTGCTTTCATCCTCAGATACATTTGGATCACTTGACGTCGCTTCTCTCGTCGTTTTCTTGGTTCTCTTGTGTGTACAGCCAGTTTTGTATTCGAGTCATCCATTAGCATACTCACTTTGGAACAAGTTCAAACGAACTCACAAAACAACTATTCAGATTGAAATCACAAATGGTCCAAATTGTACATTAGTACCTTTGACGACCTTGCCACTTTGTCCAGACAATTGGGACATCCAACCTCCATCAGACATTTCATACATTACTGTGCAGTATACACGCTTCTTGCAGGCCTACCTTGACATACAATGCACAGATTTCACTATTACAAATAAACACACCAAGCAGTCCATTGCCATCCCACTGAAACGTAATATTTCATTACTCAAATCAAAACAGATAAATGATATTTTGAAAACTCCATATTCTGCCTACTTCATTTTGACTCATAACGGATTCTTTAAACTCGTAGAATAAAGAGAGGTCTATACAGCATGACTGAGGTATTTTGAAACGTAAATGTGTAGATTATTTTCTAAATGTTTTTTGTTTTGCACATGTTATACTTTTTGAACATTCTTGTCAATCTTTGAGGACAAAGATTTTTTGAACCAGGGAGGAATTATTACATTGTGAAATGTCCTCATTTTGTAAATACTTTTTAATTAATTCGCATTTAATATTTTTCAAATATATGTTTTATTTTTAACAACTATTACACAAGAGTAAGTTATGTACAAGTATATTCATGAAATAATTATGACAGCTCTATTATCCTTATTAATCTTGAAATGTTTTAAAAAGCCGTCAAGCAAGCCATTAATTACTCAACGTTTTTAATCTTATTGTTATACCTGCTTAGGCTTGCAGATAAACAAACAAACATATAATTTTACACAAACATTGAATCACTCGTGTCATATTATACTTAATTAAATTAATACTCAATCGTCCTACCCAAGCTAACAGGAATTATTTAAGCCTTTTGCGTCCGGATCGTTTATCAATTGAACTCCGGACATCAGTAAAGATATAAACAGAATCTCCTTGGTATTTTTCAGGTAGGACACTGTTCTACATATTTTATAATTCTGTAACTTTCTTCGGTTATTTATTATCAAACGCATTTACTTGATAAATTCTTTAAATTTCCTCATTCTTCAGAACTTGCGTCATATCGCATATGACTATATTATATCTATTTCGTATATATGTGTTTATAAAACTTTGTTCGCTTTTATGACCATTATTCTTGATATGCGATATTTTGCTTTGTGTTAGAACGGCTCAACATTACGTTTCACATTTTATATATTTTTATTATTCAAAAATATATCTAAGCTTTGGCCTTATATTGAAATACGTTTTACTTCCGGAATTTTATAACATGGCGTCTACTTTCATTTTATAGTGAACGGTTCATTACGTACTTTGTCTTACTGGCTCTTAATTAATGTATTAGAAGCGATTGCGTTTTATGATTATTTTTGTTTCTCTTATGGTCGATAAGTTTTGTTTATGTACATATATTTCATGTTTCAATTGTTGTTTCACTTTCACTTTTAAAATGTGATGTCTAGTATTTCCCCATATTATAGTGTTTCGATATAGCTGTAGTACATGTATATGATTATTTATATGATTGTCATTCGTGTTTGACGTGTGCATTATTTGATATAATGTACCATGCTTCTACTGTTCTATATTGCGTAACATTATATGAATTATTATTCTATATATATCTATGTTGTACAACTCAATTGAACTCCGGACATCAGTAAAGTTATAAACAGAATCTCCTTGGTATTTTTCAGTATAATTAGCCACATAGACAGTCACAGTAGATCGTAAATATAAACAAAAAAAAACTTTATCCAGTGTCCCCCATTTCACTGTGATATGTATATGTTGTCAAATTGTATCTCTTCAATACACATGTTGTATTTATGAGAATAAATCATTTTGTTGAGGTTGTTGGTGGCCATGATGTCGATAAATATCACATAAATGGGGGCATGTTTGTATTGTAATGATCGTATAAAGGGCCAAGGGAGATAACAGTATTTAAGGTTATATACACATGTGCACCCCCTTTTCGGAAATCCTGGATCCGTCCTATTAGATAGCGCATAGAGAAACGCTCAATATGTAGCCAATTCAAGAAACCAGTTTTTATTAGACTAGTGCTTTGTATATATTTTCTTTCTTTTCGTGTCTTTATATTTATGTAAGTGTTTGTATGTGTGTGTCCTGAAGAAGAAGCAGATTGCTTCGAAAATTTGGCAATTTTTTAATTGTTTTAGTATCGTTATCGCTTACCTGTGCTTATATATATATATATATATATATATATATATATATAGAATATATATATATATATATATATATATATATATAATATATATATATATATATTATATATTATATATATATATTATATATATATATATATATATATATCTATATATATATATATATATATATATACGTCCCTGCTAGAATAGACAAACATTGACACAGACATCACACTATTTCTTCAAAGGTTGTAGCTGGGTGGACGTAAATCTGACCTTTGGACTTTGAACAAGGTAATAGTAAGATACTCCTTGATAAGGAATATCTTAAAAATAATAAGAATCCAGTTGCAGGGATCATGACCAAGTTATTATCACTATATGGCGATATTGACCCGCCTTACGAGCTGAATCCTTTCCCAACGGATAATGAATTTCACAATTTGGGTATATCTTTAGCCAGAGACATATATACACATGTGTATATATGTCTCTGCTTTAGCTATGAACACATGTTTTTTTCTTCTCCCGGATGAGCAGAAGGGGAGAAAAATGTTTTTCAAGCTTGGGATAAATTTTTTAGTGTTTGTCTTGACCACAAAGTCAGAGATGGGGGATCGTGAAATGTCTTTGACCTTTAATATACATGTATTTGCTTTTTAAAAACAACTTTGTTTACATATATTTTTATTATGATAATATATGTAAATATATTATTTATTGTTTCCTATAATTTATGTTGAAATCTTTTTAAACGAGGAAACAGGCTAAAAAGATCTAAACAAACAATCTACCGAACATGCTCAAATTGTTACTTATTCTTACTAAAATGAGAAATTGTTACTTATTCTTAAGAAAATGAGAATGAAAAGTTCAACACAATCAACATCAAAGTTAGTTTGCCATACCTGTAGGTAACTGGGCATTGGCGACTCCAAACGCAACGGCGATCAGGCATAAGAAATGCATATTTAACTTGTCTGGTTCACAAGGTGCTAATACACTGAATCAAAATGCAGATATCGAGATGTAACTTACTCCAAATGGACTATGCACCGCTAACAAAGGATACTACTTGCACATGGTGACACTGACCTGTGTACAACTCGACCCTATGGAACACCGTCGCCGCATTTACTGATAAACATGACCGCAATTTTAAAATATCTCAAACTATTCTGTTGACAGAGAACACAAAATAGGACACTTATTCTATATCTCAATCCCGATTACCTCACAAAATCAGGATGCTTATAATTATTATCACCACAGAAAAGAATAAAAACTACAGTAATTGACCTCTCCGCAGAATTTGATTAGCATTATCTTTGACCAATCAAGCTAGCTGTTATGTCGCGCAGTAGGGATGCTCGCCTTGGAGATTCCACGGCAGCCATCACCCGCGTCAAGCTTGTGCTTGGTTACGTTATTAAATATTACATTGGTACTCTTGTTGTATTCCATACAAAACAAAAGAAATAAGCGATTTGGTAATTGCTGTAAAGCTTTAAAGGGTGAGGATGTGATCTTACCCGGTCAACAGTAGTGCCGCACACTTCTAATTTCCTGGTTATATTCCAAAATGTTCCAAGTTTACAACAAAATGAAAAAAGAAGGGAAGGGGGTGGGGGGGGGGGGGGGGGGGGGGGGTGGGGGGGGGGGGGGGGGGGGTGGGTGGGTGGGGGGGGGGGGGGGGGGGGGGGGGGGGGGGGGGGGGGGGGGGGGGGGGGGGGGGGGGGGGGGGGGGGGGGGGGGGGGGGGGGGGGGGGGGGGGGGGGGGGGGGGGGGGGAGGAGGAGGCAATTACCTTCGTGTTTCATTACGAAGAATGTAAAGTATTGAAAGTGAAAGCATACCAAATCCATAACTGCATACAATGTAGTAATACATGTATGTATTTATCTCATATTTAATTCTTAATTCTTTTCTGTGCGACCGAACAAATAATAAAAAATGGGGGAACGTACTATTGATACCATTCTCCTGTGGTTTAGTTAGTTACGGAAGATTTACACGTGCAAGTTACATGTATATCATTTGATAGTTAAACTATGTCCCATATACATAAAAGATTGAGATGTTTAAGACGGCTGGACCTTATTTCCATTTTTTTGCATGATTATAATTTACTAAGTACTGGGGTGTTTACATACTTATTAAATAAAATATGCGACAATGATGTGTTTACATATCATATAAGCCGGTGTGGCCTAGTGGATAAGGTGATCGGTTCATGATCGAGAGGTCCCGGGTTCGAGTCCCGCCCTGGGCACACCGGTCTTCTGTCTTTCGGATGAGAAGTAAAAACTGATTTCCGGTAGGCGTGGTATGTAAAAGATCCCTCACTGCTTCGGGTGGGTCCGTTACAAAGGTCCAAATTTGTATGCAATGCATCAGGCAGATGCCGTCACCATATACGTGAAATAATCGTGGAGTGACGTAAAACAATAATCAATCAATCAATCAATTTTTATATATTATAATATTTAAAATATTTATATATCACAAAAAGTATTAAATGAAGTACTGAAACAATATACAAAAGAAGTTCACATGTACTTTCCATTCGAACCATATCGCTGCATGTGACAGCAAAATAGAATAATGGCAACTAAACTGACATACTGACATGTCTTTTTTCAATGGATTTACGACCAAAACAAATAATTAAAAATATTTTAATGAAAGTAAAGCATTTAAACTTGTCAATTTACGATATGAAATTCAAAAATAGAAATAGTAAAATAATTATGTAAACTGTCACTGCTGCAAGTCTCATGAATTTCACATATAGAAATATATATATATTTTATATACACACAAAAATATCGATATTAAAGCTGACAGAACATTTAATAATACTGGTAATATTGAGAACACATTTTAGTGAAGCACATTTAAATAAAACAAGGAACGTCCATACACAAACATGGATGTCTAATAATATAGAATCGCGTCCGGCCGTCCCCATGTTGTATAGTTCAGTTTGAATGAAATAAGCCGTGCATAATGATTGAAACATAGAAACATGAAGAAAATATCATTTATTTAAATAAATATCATCCTACTATCAAACCCTGTCATATAATATCGATGAAAAAAAAAGTGAGTAAGCTCGATAAGATTCACGTACTGTTCTTAGTCTAAGCGACCATTTTAACGAAAGTTTGACGCGAGTTAGCAACAGTGGAGTTATCGTGGTTACATCATTCATACGGAGGGCAGTGTATGTCATGTCTTTAATTTCAATTAAATTTCACATGTTCGACAATATTTCAAAATACAAGTATATTGAAATCTAATATAGGTATAAAATGTAGATGGACATTAATTACCCGTGATATAAATTTAACTTGTATTAAAACATTTGAATTATGGTATATAAAACGTTTGATAGTAATCTTTAAATTGTAATGTTCGTGAACTTCATCGACTTTGCAAATAGTATATGACGAAGTTAACTTGTCAACTCGACAAACTGAAATCAAAATCCCAATTAATGGCCACCAGCACTGGAAGCGACAGTGACTGGAGCGGCATTCAAGCAAAATACGGTCAAATGTCGCCGATCAGTGTACAGTTCTGAATGCTGAACGGAGAAATTCGCCATAGGGCGGACAATTTTGCCCCTTTAGCCATGGCGCACTGCTTAAATTAATTTATGTTATCTGTTGGGTAAGTGTTACGATTTTCTATTATTATCTTGAACAAAGCAGATTGTATAGTGTTGAGGAATAGAAATTGAACCAACTAGGCGAGATGGATACCATCCGAGAATAAATTAGATGAACAAACTTGCAGATCGGATATGTATATAAGCACCCCTCCCCCTTTTTATACGCCCGTCATTAGACGGGACGTATTATGTTATGGCGCTGTACGTCCGTCCGTGCGTCAGTCCGCCAGGGTCATCATGTTTTCCGGACTTTTTTTGCCGTCTTTCAAGATATTGAGTTGAAATTTGGTATATACCGGTAGCTTTATTCCAAGCGGTGTCAGAACCAGTTCGAGTTTTGTTACGATTGACCTACTTTTGACGGATTTATGGCCATTGGACTTATAAATTTCAAAATTTAAAAAAATTCATTAAAAATGTATTTCTTGTCAAAACATTATGAAATTTATCATGAAACAAGTAAAGTGTACCAACTATCACATATGTTACGGTTTTTAATATCTTTTACTTCATTTTTGAGAAATTTATAATTTTAGAGGGGGGGGGGTTGACCATATGTACTAGGTCATGTTTTCCGGGCTTTTTTTCCCGTCTTTCAAGATATTGAGTTGAAATTTAGTATATAGCTTTATATCAAGCAGCGTCAGTACCAGTTCGACTTTTGTTACGACTGACCTACTTTTGACGGATTTATGGCCCTTGGAGTTATACATTTCAAGATTTTTTCAGAAATTCAATAAAATCTCTTTCTTGTGAAAACATTATGAAATTCAGCATGAAACAAGTAAAATGTACTAACTATCACATATGTTACGAGTTTTAATATCTTTTTCTTCATTTCTGAGAAATTTATAATTTTAAGGGGGGGGGGGGTGACTATATGTCCTAGGTCATGTTTTCCGGACTTTTTTGCCGTCTTTCAAGATATTGAGTTGAAATTTGGTATATAGCTTTATTCTAAGCGGCGTCAGTACCAGTTCGAGTTTTGTTACGATTGACCTACTTTTGACGGATTTATGGCCCTTGGACTTATAAATTTCAAGATTTCGTTTTGAAAATTCATTAAAAATCTAATTTTTGTAACAACATTATGAAATTTACCATGAAACAAATAAAATGTACGAACTTCCACATATTTTACAGGTATTGGTCTCTTTTTCTTCATTTTTGAGAAATTTATAATTTTAGGAGGGGGCTTGTTCCTAAAAAATTTCAAGGTATTTTTTTGCAGGTCAAGTTCCAAGATGGGTTGGATAGGACCATTTCTGCAGGAGTTATTGCCCTTGGACTTATCCTATGATAAAATGCTATGACACGCAGTTAACTTCAGTAAACGTCAGATGTTTTTCATGAAAATCATGCCAAATGCGAATTGATCCTGTCCGAATTAAGCGACGGGCGTATTTTGCCACGCTAGGCGTTGCTCTTGTTTAGGATAAAAGACGAGATAGATTGATTGATCCTTTTGCGAGCCTTTTCGGCCGCAATACCAGAAAACATATATCTATAGTAATTCCTAGGTAATATTTGTGAACATATAAATATGGTTTGGGGCAACATGGTTTGCATTTTGACAAAAGATAATTTCATGTATTTTTGTAAATGCCTTAATGGCAACTTTCCAATACTGTTACCTCCGCAGATGAACAATAAATACCGGTAATTAGAAGTACTGTATAAGGAGAGTAAATCAGAGATTGTTGATTCCATTTCTTCCCAACCATGACACCTTGATATTGTGGGAATTATTTCAGTGTCATTTTTTTCATTCCTTGTCAAATGACACATCAATTACATGATATTACAATATATATAATATGTACAATATGTACAATATATACAATACGTGCAAGGTGAATAGAACATAATATAAAATGGGAGTGAACAGATATCATAGTGGAATTATATGTTATCATTTCTTATTTTACATGATATATACAAGTATTTACCCAACTTCTGTAATTCGTTTATACACTGGGTTTTCTATAATAGTATGGTTTGATATACAATTGTCTTAAATCATGATAAAATGGACAAGTGAGTATAAAATGAAATTCGTCTTCAATATCATTTAAATTACATAATGTACACAATCTATTTGATCTTATTTCGTTTCTACATCGTCCATTTTCTATATTAAGCGTATGAGATGACAATTTGAATCGTGCTATGTATATCTTATATAGATTATCGATTGGCTTACATAAATAATATTGTATACAAAAATTGTCGACTAAATGTTGATACATTTCACCTTTTGATGCGTTATGAATTATAGATAACATCTCTTGTTTATATAAATCAAAAATCTTTCTTCAATTATCTTATATAAATTGTTATCAGCATGATCTTCCTCAAAAATATATCCAAGCCCTAGTTTACATAGCTCTGCTTTAATATTAAGCACCCAATCATCACAGAATAATACTCTGTCATGTAAACAAGATTTAAGAATACAATTATCAGTATTGTTCAATTTCATCCAAAATTTTATGATTTTAAGTTTTCGTAAAATGTGTAAAGGAAGTCTGCCAAGTTCATAATATACTAAAGCATTACATGTATTTTTCTTTACACCCAACACCTTTTTACAAAAAACAATATGTAGTTTTTCAACATCTGGAGCTTTATGGAAACCCTTTACCTCAGAAGCATAATTAAGAATACTATTTACATATGTATCAAAAATAGAACCATTTGCTCTAATTGCTGGAGCGACGATCATACAAGGCACCAATGTGAGTATGAATCAACTTGTAAAGTTTGCAAGGAACCTGGTCACAAACCCGGTTCGAACCTATGTAAGCAATATGACGGGAAACAAAAGGACATTTTCACTTTCGGTGGTAGTGAGGATGCCCTTTCAAATTTCTATCCTTGTGACATTAACATATTTGGCATACAGCACGAATCGGCCGAACACGCATTTCAATACAGCAAGGCTATGAGATCCGGGGACACACTCAGAGCAGCGGATATCCGCGAAGCGACTACCGCTCTAGATGCCAAGCGTATCGGGACCCAGGTCATGGTTTCGGATCAGTGGTTAGAAACACAAGAAGAAGTTATGAAGGAAGTGATCGAAGCAAAGTTCAAACAAGTACAAGAGTTTCAAAACAAATTATTAGAAATAGATGTAGATAATGTAATGATCGTAGAGGCAGTATACGATGATGTGTGGGGCTCCGGACTTGACAAGCAGGGCACTTGCAGAATAAATATGAGTTCTTGGCCTGGAAAAAACATTTTAGGAAACATGCTCACGAATCTAGCGAAGTGCAAACGTCCGAAACAAAAAGCTCAGAATTCCGGACGAGGTGCCAGGAAGTCCGTTCACAAATGAACATGTTACGTTGTGGTTGTTAACAGAGCCCGATTCACATAATCTAATAATATCTCTATGGAAAAATTACGAATATTCTCCCTTAACTGTAGAGGTCTAAACACATATGAAAAACGTTTAAAAATTTTCTCGTGGTTGAATGATATCAATGCCGATATAATTTTTTTGCAAGAAACTCATTTTGTTGAAAAAAATCAGTTTATTTATGATTCTAAATGGCATGGAAAAATATTTCATTGTTTTTCTGAATCGAAATTTAGTAAAGGTGTCTCAATTTTGTTTCGAAAGAATCTATCTTTTGAAATTTTAAATGTTCACAAATCCAATGATGGTAGGCGTTTAATGGTAAATTTGCGTTTTGATGACAAAAATTTTTCTTTTATAAATATATATGCCCCTAATAATCCTGTTGTAAGAACAGATTTTTTCAAAAGAGTTTCTACATGGACAAACCAGTTGACATGTAACAAAGAAAATATTATTCTGTCTGGGGATTTTAATTGTGTACTGGATATAAATAGTAAAGAGGATAAAAGTAAACAGGCTCTTAGAAATTTAATAAAGTGTTTAAATTTAGTAGATATATGGAGAGATTTAAATACTGATCAACCGGGTTTTACTTGGTGTGATGGAGAAGATATACCGAGGTCAAGAATCGATTATATGCTCATTTCCTGCGATTTTGTTTATGTTCCTTGTAATATTGTTACAAGAACTATACCAGGTAAACATTCGAATAATGTAAGAATGTCTGACCATAGATGTCTTAAACTGACAGTAGATACATGTGGTATTTTAAGGGGTCCAGGGTATTGGAAATTTAATACATCTTTATTAGAAAATAAGAATTTCGTTAACTCGATGAATTCTTTTATTGAAAATTTAAATTTTGACGATCTAGATCCACATAGCAGATGGGAAGAAACAAAAGCATCGATTAAAACTTTTACCATGAATTTTTCCTCAATATTAAGTAAAACTACCAAGCACCTTATTTCTGAGTTAGAGGATAAAATTTCAAAAATGGAAGAAAATGAGTCTATAAAAATCGATATGAATTTAAAACGAAAACTAGAATCTGACCTTACATTAATTCTCGATAAAAAGTCAAAGGGGGCTCAAATTAGATCAAGAGCAAACTGGATAGAGCAAGGCGAAAAGAATTCGTCATATTTTTTTAAGACTGGAGTCACAGAGACAAACTTCCAATACAATAAAACAATTGAAGCATGAAAATAATTCTATTTTGACAAATAATGATGATATACTAGATAACATGTGTTCGTTTTACCAAAAATTATATACTTCTACAAATGTAGAGGACTCAGAAATTACGGATTATCTATCAAATATAAATGTTGAAAAAATGTTGAAAAGTCTTACGAATACTGACTATAAAATCATTGCTTTTACTTTGGCGAAAAGATTACAAAAAATAATAGATCATTTGATATCAAATGACCAATCAGCTTATATTAAAGGCAGATATATAGGTATAAATGCAAGAATTATAGTTGATATTTTTGAGTATTGTGAAGATAATGACATTGATGGTATTCTTTTATTTCTTGATTTCCAAAAAGCATTTGACTCTGTTGAATGGAATTTTATGTTTAAAGTTTTAAAATTATTCAACTTTGGTGATAACTTTATTAAGTGGGTAAATATACTTTATAAAGAACCTATTTTTAGATTAAAAAACAATGGGTGGGTTTCCAAAACATGTAAAATGAATCGGGGAATACGTCAGGGGTGTCCCATTTCTGCAATGATTTTTTTGTTTGTAATTGAAATTTTAGCTATTCAGAGTAGAGAAAATAAGGAAATAAGAGGTTTTAATATATCAAATAATAAAGATGTCAAAGGTGACATAAAAATAGTTCAACATGCAGATGACTGTACTTTACCCTTAAGAGATGAAGTATCAATAAAACTCGCTATAAATGAAATTACAATGTTCAGTAAGGTATCCGGTATGAAATTGAATATTTCTAAAACGGAATGCATTCTCCTTGGTGGCTTGAAAAATAAAAACTTGAAAACCTTCGATATTAAAGTCAACACATCTTGTATTAAAACTCTTGGTGTTTTTATTGGTCACGATAAAGAAATATGTTATAAAAACAATTGGATAAGATGTATAGCCGATATGGAAAAACTGTTCGAATCATGGAAAACTAGAAATCTTACTCTTTTTGGAAAATGCTGTGTTGTTAACACTCTCGCGATATCAAAACTTATATCATTAGCATCTATATTAGATTTACCTCAACAAAAAGAAATCAAACATATACAAAAAATTATCTTCACATTTTTATGGAACAAAAAAGATAGAATTAAAAGAAATACAATGATTGGAAAAATAGAAGAAGGTGGCATTGGCATTGTTGATATAAAGTAAACTGAAAGCAATTAAAGCCTCTTGGATTGATAAAATAATAACTTGTAAGGGTAACCTGAGATACTTTCTTAATTCTTTATGTAAACAAATTGGTGTGGACTTTACTTACCTTACTTATACAAATGAGTTGAAAATATCAAATTATACTATTGTTCACAAATTACCTCTGTTTTATCAAGAGATATTTATCTGTTTTAATGAATGTAAATCTCATCAATCTAAAATATTATCAACGGAACAATTCTTATCACAACCTTTGTGGAATAATAATTTTATATCATATAAAGGAAAATCAATTTGCTTTACAGATTGGATAAGGAGTGGTTTATTGTTTGTTAAAGATATTGTTGATGAAAATGGTTTGAAATCTCCACAGTGGTTTATGTTGAATCTAAATAGAAAACGAAATTGGTTATGCGAATACAATATAATAAAATATTGTTTAAGAGGTATGTTTAAGAAATATGATATGTCTAAAACAAAATATGTTAATAAAAGCCATTATACGATATATTTTTATAAAAATCAATATGCCCAATGAATATAAGTGCAGTTTTTTCTATGATATATTGCGTAAAAAGAAAATCGATACACCGCCTCACCAATCTTTTATTGCAAGAAATTTTCATATACAGAGTAAATCTTCATGGCATTTGATTTATGTACAGAAAATCAGTAATATATATTGTAAAAAAGTTGCTGAATTTAATTTCAAATTATTTCATAATCTATTGGCTAACAGATATATACTAAGTAAATGGAATAGTGATATTGGAAAAAACTGTTTACATGTATCTTGTCAAAATATTATTGAAAATAATGAACATCTTCTTTTTTACTGCGAAAACGTAAAAGAGATCTGGAGGAGTGTAGGTCACTGTCTAAAATTTAGTATTTCCTGGAAAAATATTCTGATAGGATTCTATGACGAATTAAATGACAAAACTATTTTATTAAATAATATTATTTCTTTTATTGTATATAGAATTTACAAATATAAAATGCTATGTAGAATTGAGAAAAACACAGAGTCAAATAATGGTATTAGAAAACATATCAAATATTCACTACTTAACCAATACCATGTATTAATGAACACATCATGTTCTCAAAATGTACAATTATTTGAAAAAATATCCAATGTACTATAATTTTATTTCTATGTATTTCAGCTTTTGTCTTATATATACGATGTATACAGAGCTTACTAAATTACTAATATAATGTCAAAGTTTCAACTTCACCCGGGTTGAGACTTCAATTATTATAAACGGGTACTGATTGTTAATAAAATATTATAATAGAAAAAAAAATAGAACATTGTGTTTCAGTGTTAAAATTATGGTCTTTTAATTCGCTAGAAATTGCAAAATATGCTTTTCTTCCTTGATCAGCTGCATGCTTTTGCGTGACGTTAAACTTTCCATTATAATTTAAAAGCATACTGATATAGCTAAACTGATTTACTATTTGAATATTTCTACCATTATATTGCCATTTTTCGTTATCTTTTATTTGACCACCGTTTCTAAAAATCACAATTTCAGTTTTGTCAACATTTAAAGTAAGTTTACAAATGTCATTATAACTATGTAGAGAGTCTATCATATGTTGCAAGTTATGTGGTGTTTCAGCGAACAATACCATGCCATCAGCGTACATTAACAAAAATAAGTTGATCAAATTAATTTCAATTGATTTACAATGTTCATTAATAAAATGTGACTAACAATCATTGACATATAGAGAATAAAAAATCGGTGATAATACCTCACCTTGAAATATTAATAACCGATATTATTTTTAAAATAATCTGATAAAACCCCTTTGTGTTTTACACAAGATTTAACATTTTCATAGACAGATTGAATAATTTTCAACATTTTACCCTGGATACCCTGCTTTATTAGTTTGCACCAAAGATTTGAATTATCACTTAGGTCAAAAGCCTTTTAGTAATCTATAAAACAACAATACAGTCTACCACCATTTTTCTTTAAAGTTTTATTAATTAAAGACTGAAGTACAAAAATTCAAGACCCATGTGTTGTGAGCCAAACTTCGAAATAGCGTCTGTATGGGCGTCATGGATGAAGGATGATCCAATTTTCTACAATGTTACAGGATTGTCTGTAATACTTAGGGACTGTTAGAATAGGGTATTAAAAAGGTCTTTAAAAAGTCTTATATATGATTTTGCAGAATTTGAAACCCAACGGCGACTATACACAATATCTTGCTCTGGAACCCCTAAATTATATAGGTGGGTGGCGCGACCAGTCATAAATGAGTGGGACTTATAAATTTTCGTGTTAAGGCCTATAAGTCAAAAGGATTTTGCCAATATCGTTGAAAATTGATAGGATGTGAGTGGATTTGAATTCAAGTGACAAAATAGGGGACCAGGAGCTTTAGGCCTGGATGCTAAGTATTGTTGCAGGTAGGTAATTAAAATGGAAGATTCATTTGAAAAAGGTATATGGATGGTGGTACCTGTGCGTGTTTGATCAGTTTTAGAGCCTATGACTCTTAGTTGTATTTCCTGGTTTAACGTAATGTTAAGGTCTTCAACCTTGAGGACAGTTGAATAATTACGAGAGTTCAAAGTGAATTCGCTTATTCTAAGAAGGCCGAAAAAGGTCATATTGTAGCCCGAAGAAAAGAGTAGGACTTCATAAGTGTTAAAGCATATGGAGGGGAGGGCATTTAATAATTTATTTAAAATAGGGAGTGTTATTGGACAGCGTACGTCTTTATTTGGTCTGAGTCTACGTAATCCTTCTAGCATTTTTCTCATTATGAAGTATTGTCCTGTAAGCCATCTAACTGTAGCTGGTAACTTATACCCGATAGGTAACATTTAGCAGATGAATAACAAATTGACTTAGATCAGAGATGTGATACATACAGGGTTTTCAACTCGTCATCTTTCTTCCTACAACAATTCTAGGAATTATGGTTCTATGGTAGGCAGGAAGGGATGTGTTTCAGTCCAGACTGAAATATTCGGTCATGGATCAATTATTCCATTATTATGGATCAGAAAGTTTATTCCCACTTTGCCAACATTTTGAAATTTCAATTCCCATTTACCCAACATTTTGATTTTACACTTGAATGCACAACAGGTAAATTTATAAATTTACGTTATAGTCTGTATCTATTTAACCGAGTCGTGAATCGTAATAACGGAAAATAAATATATAAAGTCAGAGACATGTGTATATATGTCTCTGGTATCACGAAATCATATCTAAATTCGAATTCAGATATAGCTAAATTATTTTAGCTAGCTCTAAATATTAATTCTACTTTAGTCAAGGATAAATTATTTCAGCTAGCAGTGAATTCATTATTATAAAAATGTACCTTTAGAAAGACGTATATGTCCTCTATGTAAATTGGACATAGAAGATGAATTTCATTTTATTTTAAAATGTCCCGCTTATTATAACTTAAGAATTAAATTTTTGAAACCTTACTATTTTCGAAAACCCTCCGTCTTTAAATTAGTTCAGTTATTAAGCTCTGAAAATGTGACAGAATTGTGCAATATTGGAAAATACATCAAACAAGCTTTTAATGTAAGACAAAATGTATAACTCTGTTTTGTATTTGATTATGTAATTTGTAACTTATATTTGTTATTGTGTAAACCATTCATATACTTGACCTTGTTATATATTATTTATGTATACTTGTCAATTGTATATCTATAAGCAGTATTGCTTTTGATAATAAACTATATATATACAGTGGTTCTTAAATCACTTCCAATTAAGAGCTAAACTAATTACGCCAGGTTTTAATTATTTTAGCTGGGTTGTTCCCACTTAGCCAACATTTTGAAATTGTGTATGCTCAGGTAAGGAAAAAATGTTGGCTAAGTGGGAATCGGTTTATATTAAAGAACAATAGGCATTTACTGCAAAACTATAGTCTTTATTTACTTTTCTGACGGTCATTGAAAAAAGAGTTGAGACAAATTGCAATATTTCTTTATTTTATTTATTAAAAATATAGAAATGTTAATATACTCTTGGTATTGTGTATAAGTTTGCAAATTGCTTCATTTATACAAAACAGCATTGGATTAAGTAAATACATATAGTAAATTACACGGCCATTTATTGTTGCAAAACACGATATCTATAAGTAATATAACCTTATAATTTAACTTGTATTTTATTTCATGACATGAATGACAAAACATATAAAAAATTAATAATAGACATACATAAACATTGCATCAATCAATATTTTAAAAATTCGTAAATAACTTGAAATGTTTAGTTTCTTAAATATTTCATAACACAAATTACAAAAAGTTAGTTATTTCATATGGAATACTAATAAATAAGTAAGTAAATTATCTATTATCGTGACATGTGTACATGCATCGGACCTATAAGTCACTTTGAAATTAATGAAATGTGCACATGAGTGATTAAGAGAAAGTTCGTCTTAAAGTTTTTTGCCTGATTTCGAATGATAATTTCAAGTATGCTGCGAATTTTCTATGATGGTTGTAAGTTAAGGAGGAAAACAGATTGTCATCGAATTCAATGTCATCACATAAACCAATATTACGAAAAAATTCTTTTTTTTAAGTCTTCATATAAAGAACAGTGAAAAACGAAGTGTCTTTCATCCTCTATTTCATTTTTGTCACAGAAAACACAAATTCTATTTTCGACAGGTTCACCGGTATATCGTCCCGTGGCCGTTTCTACCCTGAGGGACAAAACTCCGAACCGGAACATGGCCATGACCGATCTAGCATGTTTCGATATATCCATTGTTACGTGTGGTTTGGTTTTAAAATTCGTGATTAATACTGCCAAGGACTTATATTACACATATAAGTCCTTGATACTGCGATATGTTCGTAGTTTCGAAGTACGTTGGATGTCACCATGCCATTGATGAACGAAATTATACCGAATTTTATTTTCTGCCTCATGCAAATCACACGGTGAATTTTCATGAAAAGAATCAGTAATATCAAGCGATTTAAAAAGGAGCTTAACGCTGTTCGACCAATTTGATCGGCTCGACTGTTCTTTGTCCCATATATATATATATACCTTTTTTGTGAGTCTATCATTCGACATGACCATGAGTCGGATCCAGAAACGTATTATGCTGAGTTGATGACGACCATCCGCTTTCACCTTGTAGCGATAAAATAGGGGTGAATCGGTTGGTTGGTTGATTGGTGTTTTACGTCGCTTTCAACAATATTTCAATTATATCGCGACATGGAAGCAGGAGGTTACCAACCTCTTAAACATAGTGGCGCAACCCGGGAATCGAACCCGGATCGTCGGCGCCGCAAGCCAAGCGCTTAACCACTACACCAAGCCTGCCCCTGGGGTGAATCGGTGACAACCTAGATAGTATCTTAATGCGCGATGCTGAACAGACTCTATGCTTAGAGATCTGATAAACCCCCATATTCCACTACAGTAATACAGTATTGGCGCCAGTCCGCTCAAAAACATTTTTTCATGCGTTTTGAATCCTATTGATTTATTAGAATGTTTTTTTGAGATAAAAGATCCGAGTGCGCGGCAACCTAATTTTGCGAAATTTTCGATATTGGCCTTGATTGTCAAATGTTCGTCGAAGAGTACCCCAAGATACTGATATGTGGACGTATATTCTAAATTATCGCCGTCTAAGTTGAACGTGTGAGCACTTCTGCGTCGTTGTTTAATCCGGAAGTGCACTACTTTTGATTTCGAAGAATTAATATGCCATCGCCACTGATTGACCAAGTATCGACGACCTTTAGCATGGCGTCCATGTCAGTTTCGTTATTTGCAATCAAAGCAATGTCGTCCGTATATAGATATGCTAAGGTTATCGTTGCCTATCGCAACTCCTTTGATTAGTCTTTTAACTTGAGTCGCGAGACCGTTGATAAAAAGAGCAGAAAGTGTCGGGGAAAGGTTATCTCCCTGTCACACTCCAGATTTACAGGCGAACCAGTTTGTATTTCGGTTACCCACTCGCACACAAGATTCAATATTTTGGTAGAGATTTAATTGATTGGTGAAAAATACCGTCAGTTCCTAGTAAGATATACTCCAACATATCTCTATTTACCATATCAAAGGCCTTTTGTAAATCAATGAAGGTAATGCAAGTAGAGATTCTGTTTTGCACTAATGATAGGCACATATTTAATATAATAAATATTGCATCAATCAATCATAACATCCCCGCCCCTCAAAAAAAAAAAAAAAAAAAAAAAAGAAAGAAAAGAAAAAAAAAAAAAGAAATAAGAAAAAAAACCCCAAAACAAAACAAAAACACACACATTAAAACTTGCTTTTTCACCTTTCATTTTAAAACGTAATGATAACAATTGTACATACATGTTGAACATTTGTATGCATCAAGCAAACTTTGAACAAAATCTAAAGCAACTTGAAATGTTAACTTGTTAATTATTCTATATTATAAATCTCGTTATTTCAAACGCCATATTGATAAACGTGCATACATTTTTGTACACCAGACTTTGAATAATTCTTCAATAATTTTAAATCATCAGCTTTTAAATTAAATAGTAACTAGAATTTATTAAAATTGTTCAACTCAAGGAATGACATAAACATCCATGTATCATTGTTGTCCATGTTGCGGGACAACCTCGGTCAACACATCGCCAATAGCACCATTCTCCACGTCTGGTTTTCACGGAAAACTTAATCCAGAATGGAGTAAATAAAACCCTCCTCTTCCATTATCCAAGAAATTTACATCGATTTGAATATTTGCCATTATGAATTTAAATGAAATTTGTATATGGAAGAAATAAACACTAAATATATAGATCTACTCATAATTACTGTTATTATTTTAAATTACATCAATCACATTCCTAGAATTGGCGTATATACTTTGTTTCATTGATTGATTGATTGATTTTTGTTTAACGTCACGCCACGAATATTTCACGTATATGGTGACGGCATCTGCTTGATGCAGGGCATACAAATTTTGACCTTTGCAACGGACCCACCCGAAGCAGTGAGGGATCTTTAACGTGCCATGCATACCATGACACGGGGCCTCGGTTTTTACGGTCTCATCCGAAAGACAGGACACCGGCATGACCAGAGCGGGACTTGAACCCCGGCCTCCCGATCCGGAGTCCAGCGCGATACCCCTAGGCCACGCCGGCTTTATTTTGTTTCACGATGCCGCCGTAATAATACTCTTGATATAAGTTTGGATTTTAATTGATGATATTTAATTTTGAGAACATGCGTTTAATACAACACATACCACATCATTAAAATAGGTTTCCGACTTATTTCGTAGAATTTACTATTCAATAATTACATTATGTTGTTTTGAAGAATTTCTTTTCAAATTTAGGTTTATATTTCAAAGTAGAATGAATTAAATAAATATGAAGTAAAACATTAAAAAGATTAGAAAAATATACACACAATTCCGCAGTCATATATGTCACTTAACTTTATCAGAGACATGTGCCTATATACACAGAGAATATACACATGTAGTTTTCTTGTGAATAAAATCTATATGGAGTTACTCCTCTTGTCCGCAATCCTGGAGTTGTGCTTCATATTTACCGGTTGGTTGGTTGGTTGATTGGTGTTTTACGTCGCTTTCAACAATATTTCAGTTATATCGCGACATGGAAGCAGGAGGTTACCAACCTCTTAAACATAGTGGCGCAACCCGGGAATCGAACCCGGATCGTCGGCGCCGCAAGCCAAGCGCTTAACCACTACACCACGCCTGCTCCCCATATTTACCGGTACACCGGTATTATGTCTATATTTACACTTCTTTGAAAACATATTCACATTTTCAATCGCTCAAATATTGCATAAGATTCGGGTAGCATCCATACTTTTTCTTTCATAATTAGATAGATCCTTTTCATAACCAAATTGGCTTAGTTTTGATTTTTATTGTTGTAAAAATAATGCATCCGTATGAATACTGAATTTCTCTTTGTCATCCTTTGTGTTCAGTCGTTAATCGATAGACTGGAGTTACCTGCTCTTGCTTACTATCGCTGCGCGAAGATATTTTAAGATCATCGACAGACTGGAGTTATCCGCTCTTGCTTGCTATCGCTGATATTTTTTAAAAGATCTAGACAGGCATTGCCAGTCTATAACAGACTGAGAGCAAATATCATTGGGCTTCCGAGTACCGGTATATATGCAAATGCGCAAGATCGATAAGAATATGCAAATGTGTTAGTTGGGAATATGTAAATCATGCGCAGTTGCATCCACACTTTTTCAGTGTCTTGTACTCATACTCACACCCAGAATAACACTTCAAAGCTTCGCCATCAACACCGGTCTTGATCTCTTGAAAGCGGCCGCCCAGACCTAGGCCCCGGTCTTGTGCATCCACGTCATTAATTCGGGGTACACCCATGTTACATGTATCTCAGTAGCCATTTAGTTACAGTTAGTTAACGTATATACTACCCAGTTTCAAATCAAACAGTAAGACGCAACTGTTGAGGTTAAACAGTTTTATTTATTGTTTTCTGTCCACGATGACATCAACAGACATAGATTAGCTTAATATATGTCTCGGCCAGACAAGATTTACTTTTGGTCGCGTAGGTACAAGGGTAGGTTATCTGTTAATTTTATTTATTTAGAGTTTTGGGTTGATTTTAACAAGGACTTATATCTTGTTTTTAAGTCCTTGATCTTAATGATGTAAAAATTTTCAATGATCGCGGTGTTAAAGGTCATGTTAAGCTGTTCAAAATCTCAATAAGAAACTTATTGTCAAAGAGATAACATTGATCTACAACACAAGGGGGAAGTTTGTCATACTGACATCTAAAAACAATCACATTCAGATGATTCTAGAAGCGTCCAGCATCTTCTGTACACATCTGCCATCTGGTTGCGCTATCAAATTCCATGACCAAATATGGCAATCCACATGCTGTGCAGCTTTATGTTGATTTAAATATACAAAATCACTTCATTATTACTTTTGCTACTTGTTTCTGGATATAGTTTTAAAATGTGTATGCGTTAAGACTAAGCATCTTGTATTTAAATACGAATTTAATCAGACGAATTTTCTGCACTAAGAAGAGTTTTCACTCAAGAAACTACAAAAAGTCTTACTTCCGACTCTCAAGAGAACCTAAACAAGCTTAGCTTTTAAAAAAGCTTAGAATGCAAACCCTGTAGCATTTTTAATTGCGAGGAAAATGGTACTTGTGGGTCAGTTTAAAATGAAGACCCTTTTGTATGATGTTAGCTAGGTTGTTGTCTAAATAATTGTTAATACCTCCTTTCTAATGTTTATTTATGTTTAGACTTGGGTTGGAAAAGCTGGCCACATTCGTCGGGATGTCACCGTTTAGACATTTCGTACAGTTAGACATGGAAGAAATCATACAAACTACGCAGTACTTGCTCCACCAACTTCAACACCTAAAGAACACGAACTCCCCGTCGAGGCCTCTTGTGCCCAAATAATCGTTGGGGAAGTTTGCGTAAATACAAAGAATGTTACAAACTGCGCAGTAATTGCTCCACCAATTAAACTGCTAGAAATCCTTGATACTCCGCCTTCATTTACTCGGAACTTTTCGAGATTTTCTATAGCCAGATAATGTACATACGCCAAAAGGTACGAACATCTAATTAGTATTACGCGGGAAAATTCTGTTGGATTATTCCACTGCTGCCGTGGGAAAGGTTACACGAATGTTGATTTCCAAAATATGAATGTCCTTCATATTTATACATGTTTATGTGGCATCCACTAATTCATCTAGAAATAAGTATTTTAAAGTATTTTTTTATTTTTAGAATACATTGCATGTAACATTTATTTATTATTTATATGCATTCACTAAAGAAAATCACCCCCAAGTCATAATGTTTATCCTATTAAAATCTATATCCTCATATACTCCTCTCTGCGTTTGAAAGTACGGTAAATACTATTCGTTTGGAACGCTTAACTGTAACATTGATTTAGTAATGAGCATTGCCTTTGAAAGCAACGGTATTCTTCTTCATTCCTTTTCCATTTAAGAGCATTAGAAATATCGATGTCATGGACAATACAAAACTTATACTGTCTGACCTCGTAAAGTAAAGCAACTACTTTTTGGAGGCTATGTTTTCCCAGCATGCAGCATAATCATGTCGCACATGCGCATTTCCAGATTAGACATCAACGTAATATGCAAACCCCCGGACAGGATGTTGCTATTTGCAATGTCGTGAAGTCACTTTTTAATTATTTTATTTATCGCCTATAACAGAATTACATATTAACAAATAAATCGGGTTTGGGGTAACTATTCGGGATCCATTTATGAATGAGGGCGCACGTGTATCATGGAATCTGTAGAGTTTACGTCTTTTGAAGACGCACTCCTTGAAATTCGAGACATTGAAATAAAAACAAATTCGCAGTTTACAGTGACAAGAAGAACTAAAAACTTTGCAAAAAATTGTATGTAAAAATACAGATTGCGAATATATTTTTATTTTATCATTGATACGCAGTTATTTTTCTGAGAGTTCAATAAAATGTCATCTTATTATACTAGATCTATGTTCTTGAGTTTTATTTGTGTTTATCAGTGGTGGATGATGTATTCGCCCTATTTCAAAAGACAAGGTAACGAAAGCGATTACATCTTAGATTTGCCACTGTGTTTGTTTGTTTGTTTGTTTATTCATTTATTTGCTTTACTAACTGCATGCGCATAATAATAATATGGCAGAGAAATCTAACATAAGAGTATGAAAACTGTGTAAGCGAAGAGGAAAATACGATCAAAAATAAATATAGACATGTCCAATATACATGTATGTAACACACACAAATACACACCCTCAAACACCCCCCCTCCCCCCGCACACACACACCACACACTCATTACCGCTACTAAGCTCTTTTGAGAAAAACGAAGTGATTTGTGCTGAATAGTCATTTGTCGCATCATTTAGTGAATATGATAATTTGACGATTGACTTAAGACGAGAAATGAAAATTCTTAGTTTTCTATCAGAAGATTGAATTGATTGAATATTGTTTTACGTCACACCAAGATTATTTCACATATATATAGTAACGGCATCTGCCTGATGCATTGCATACAAATTTAGACTTTTGCAACGGACCCACCCGAAGTTGTGAGGAATTTTTTATATGCCACACCTGCCACAACACGGGACTTCGGATTTTATTGTCTCATCCGAAAGACAAAAGCCGGTTCGCCCTGGGCGGAGTTGAACCCGGGGCCTCTCGATCACGAGCCGAGCACCTTATCCACTAAGCCACACGGACTTGGTGACTTCTGCCTTACAGCTAATTCAGATGTTTATCACTTTGACTTCACTTGATATAGCTTTAATCTACACCAGAGGTGACCTCGCTTCATATACCGTATTTACGGAACGATTTCAAGAGGTCACTTCACCTGATAGACACTCTATATGGTAATAGATATGGATGGTGACTTCACTTGATACAGCTTTAATATGAATACCTACACCAGAGGTGACCTCACCCGGTAGACCCTATTTACAGAACGATATTAAAGAGGTCACTTCACCTGATAAACACTCTATATGGTAATAGATATGGATGGTGACTTCACTTGGTACAGCTTTAATATGGATACCTACACCAGAGGTGACCTCACCCGATAGACCCTGTTTACAGAAAGATATTAAAGAGGTCACTTCACCTGATAGACATTCTATATGGTAATAGATATGGATGGTGACTTCACTTGATACAGCTTTAATATGAATACCTACACCAGAGGTGACCTCACCCGTTAGGCGCTATTTACAGAACGATATTAAAGAGGTCACTTTACCTGATAGACACTCTATATAATAATAGTTATGGGTGGTGATTTCACTTAATACAGCTTTTATACGCACATCTACACCAGAGGTGACCTCACCCAATAGGCCCTATTTACAGAACGATATTAAAGAGCTTAATAGTCTCCCGGAGGGAAGTGTCATAAAACGAAAACAATGAACTCAGTATTCACAATATTTCGGTCTCCTGACCTTCTTTCAGAGAATTTTATTGGTATTGGTGGCTTAAGTAAAAGTGGGTCAAAGCCACCAATACCAATAAAATGCACTTGAAGAAGGTCAGGAGACCGAATTATTGTGAATACTGAGTTAATTGTTCTTTGTGATATTAAAGAGGTCACTTCATCTGATAGACACTCTATATAATAATAGATATGTATAGTGACTTCACTTGATACAGCTTTAATATGGACATCTACACCAGAGGTGACCTCACCTTATATTCTCTATTTACAGAACGATATTCAAGAGGTCACTTCACCTGATAGACACTCTATATAATAATAGATATGGGTGGTAACTTCACTTGATACAGCTTTTATACACACATCTACTCCAGAGGTGACATTATTTCATATATCCTATTAACGGAACGATATTAAAGAGGTCACTTCACCTGATAGACACTCTATATAATAATAGCTTTGGGTGGTGACTTCACTTGATACAGCTTTTATACGCACATCTACACCAGAAATCACCTTACCTGATATACTCAATTTACGGAACGATATTAAGGAGGTCACTTCCCCTGATAGACACTGTATATGGTAATAGATTTTGGTGGTGACTTCACTTGATACAGCTTTAATATGGACATCTACACCAGAGGTGACCTCACCCGATAGACCCTACTTACAGAACGATTTCAAGAGGTCATTTCACCTGATAGACACTCTATATGGTAATAGATATGGGTGGTGACTTCACTTGATACAGCTTTAATATGAATACCTACACCAGAAGTGTCCTCACCCGATAGACCCTATCAACAGAACGATATTAAAGAGGTCACTTCACCTGATAGACACTCTATATGGTAATAGATATGGGTGGTGACTTCACTTGATACAGCTTTAATATGAATACCTACATCAGAAGTGACCTCACCCGATAGACCCCATTTACAGAACGATATTAAACATGTCACTTCACCTGATATACACTCTGTATGTAACCAAATAAAGTAAGTGAATTCGTTTGATTTTCCTCATAACGAAGAAGTTCGATATTGCATTTTGTTGAATACCTGATGATATAAACCTTGTAGGTAATGATTAACCTGAAAATGGTAGAAGGTATGAATGAATCAAATATTTTAGTAAATATAACTTTCCTATCTTGAATATTTTCTTGCAAGATACCCTGAACTATGAACCCAACAATGTACATCACCAACTCTAGCCAATGTAATATCATGAAAACGATCATGTTGTTAATGATAGATCCTGCATTGACATTCATGAATTACAAATTCCCACTATATTTGTGGAAGAACTTCCCCAATAGTATACTTTGGCGGATGTCTACTGAACGCATTAAGCATATTTTGCTCCGTTGTGCAGATCTTGCATTCGAATCAATTTCTTTTAAATAGAATGGAATAAATATTTGCTGGTTGTAATGTTTTTACATGATATATTTTGATAAAGAAGAAATATGCCACAGACACGTAAGCTATCTGAAAACAAAGACAAAAGCAATAACTTCATTATGATATAGCTGTACTCTGAACTTAGAATAGAGTAAAGAGAAGATAGTAATAATCTAATGGTTAATGAAATCGTGCGCAATACAATTTTCATTTAGTTAATATTAATTTTTCTTCCTGTGTAATAAAAGCCTTTTCCCTTCATTTAGATAGTCCATCAGTCAATGAAATTTAAAAAAGTCGCATACGATATGCAGGAAATTCTGATGTCGTTGGGCCAACAACGCTGCACACACCGTTCCTTGTTATCGGCAGTTGTGATTTTGCATGTGCGCATGGAAAACGACGGAGAAAAATGGAAAAAAAAGAACCAGCAAATGTAAGGTTACAAATGCCAGAAATGGTAATGCGTTATAGAATCATACCCTAAACAAACCAGACATATCTGAAAACTAGATAATAAGTTGATACTATAAGTGACAATAAAATGAGTGTACTTCAATAATATACAATGTTAGATATTTGAAAGTTGTATTAATACCATTTATTGTGCGTAGATGATGGTTCTTAGATTAACATATGCTATGTTAAATGATTTAACTTAGAAGCATGTGTATACCATCCTACAGTCTCATTAATATCAAAATCAGTATGTATAGATCTTGTATAGGGATACTAAATCTTATACCATTTATATAGGAAGTGGATCACAGATATAGTAAAACTAAACGGTGCCTGAAGAGACCAACGAAGAAAATGGATTGCCCGTGTAAATTAAAGATACAAGAAATAATTTCTTTTGTGGGTTACAAGGTAATGCAATAAAGTATAAGTGTTAAACAGATAATTAATTAAAGTATTGTAACGTTTTTGGTTAATTTTTATCAGTATTTATACAGTCGATAAATGTTTATGTGAAGTACACGATCCGTGAATAGTAATGCAGTTGACATCAAAATGTGTAATCAAATAATCAATTCCTTGATGAGTTATGGATGATGCACCTATAGTATAAAATATTATATCAAATTCAGGCATAATGTCGGGAGAAATATGTTACCCTCTTCCTCTTGATGCAAACTTTCGTAGGTAACACACTGATCATTAGTGTATTGAAGACTCTGTAAGGAACCATTTCGAAGGACCTAATTTCCTGTTACTCGTCTTCTGTCACTTTGAATTTCTGAACTTCACAGACGTTGGCCCCATGTCAGATAGGCAAATGACCCTTGGTTATCACGACTATAGGTCTTGTATTTGACCCCTCTACAGCCTTATGACTTTTACTTGAACGTTGCACGCTGACTAACAGGGCGGTGGGGACTATATGACGGGCCTTGTCCAAACATCTTTCAGAGGAGACATGGTCCTGAACCTCGTCCCCTCTGACTGTTAGTCGGGACTCCTACAGATCTAGGGTCTTAGCTCGCTTTCAGACTGGCAGAGCACGGTTTATCATGTTGATGTCGCATATATTTTTATACCATTATGTGTTTTACAATACCTTACGTGTTTATATTTTTATGACCTCTCAATATGCGATACCTGTTGACCCTTGTTCTTTACATGGATGATTATTTATAAATTTTTTAATGTACGTCCTTTGATTGTTCTGCTGTTACGGTGAGTGGGAAGGTGGGCCCGTAAACCGGTTAACCACACCATTTGTTTGGCTTTTGTCAAATTAAATGACCGTCCTAAGTCGGTATCGTAATTGCACTACAATCAAATATTTTTGTAATGTGTTATATGTTCTAGTATATTATTTATATTCATGTATTGTATAGCTCCATGGTGACTTCTGCCACATAACTGAGCCAGTAACTCCTCATTTTTCTTTTACAGGTGTTGATGATATCATTCTAGATTTCTCATGTCTGATTTTATACTTCTTATACTTATACCATTGTAAATCATCGAAGTATCTCTAAATAGAGGTTTTATTCTACAATTATTTACTGGACTTCAATCAATCAATATGTTTTTCTAGCAAACAGGAGTGAGCTACTCTACCCGAGTACCTGATCGCACACCCTTTTAGAGTTCACTTACGCTCCTAAGTAAATGTTTCGGGTTTGTTTTCTGTATACTGACATTTCTTTCATCATCATTCAAGTTTGTTACAAGCGATTTGTAACATATCTGGTTTCTCATATTTTATAGGGTTCTGATTCTAGGAAGAAAAGAGTTGACACCTCCAAAAAGATAAAAGAAAACTCTATACTTCCAAAATTTGACAGGATTTTATCATCAATATAAAACACGAGCACTCTAATCATATTCAAGGATAGGTAAACATAATACGTCAAATTCACATTTTATTTATATTGAAGATCGAATTCTGTATAATTAAACTTTTGTATTACAATTTCCACATCCTTCAAAATCTGTGACCACCTGTTTCATCTTAATATGTTGGTGGATATATCACTTCATATTGAACTTGGTTCTATGTGTATCACTTACATCAAATCCACACATATTTGCAAATTTTACAAAACGGGCTTTGTAATAATGAGATTTGATTCATAATTTTTTTATCAAAATAGATTTCAGGTGTCAGCAGAAATATTTCGAAAGAGTTAAGCTGCAAAATTCAGGAATTAGTCTCGTCGGGAGTTATTCGCACAGATGAGGTTAAAAAAAGAGTTGAAAAAACATGTAGAAATGATGCCTCTGAAGAATAAGCCATCACTTCTAAATGAACAATATTACCCGTCTAATAAAACAATTTACAACCACATCCAACTCGCTCTGAATAGAAATAGGTAATATATTATTATGCCAGTAAAATACAGTTTGTTTTATTGAAACTTTTGAATGCTTAGCAATAGTTTGTACCATTTGAAATCACATACATTGAAGCAGATGTCATTATGCAGTTCCTTGGGTGCATTGGGTGTCCTCTCAGACCGAGGTCCCGTACTCCCGTGTCACAGTAGATATAGATATAATCGTGGAGTGACGAAAAAAACCCAACAAATAATCAATCAAACGCGCGCGCGCGTGTGTGTGTGTGTGTGTGTGTGTGTGTGTGTGTGTGTGTGTGTGTGTGTGGCTGGTGGATGTATTCTTGATCTTCATACATTTATTTCATCAGATATTCCAACGAAGAACAACAAAATATCAAGATGTATCTAGATAACTTAGCGAAAAGTCAAAAAGGACTGAATTTTTTCTACAGAGAACACAAGTAAGATTTCTTAATGTATACAAATTAAATATGTATTGGTATTTTGTGTTGTCGTCTTTTCCCTAAAAATTCTGTAAACATGAAGCTCAATCGAGACCGACGTAAATCATTAATCAGTCGTTTTCTCTCTTTCACATAAAGCAGGCATTTTATTCAATAGAAACAGATAACATATTTTGAAGGCAAATTATGCTTTTCATTTGGCGATAAATAGTTTTATATACAATATTTGGTACAATATATTACAAGCTGAACTATTACTTTTTTAATATAGTGAAGAAAAGGAAGAAAAGTTCTTGATTGTCCTTCAGACAGAATGGCAACAACAGTTACTGTCAAAATTTGGAGAATGTGTCCTGATAGATAGCACGCACGATACCAGTAAATATGAGCTGCCACTGTTTGAAATTGTTGTACATACAAATGTGGGATACACACCAATTTGTATTTTTATAACAGAGGATGAAACTCATACTCAAATTGAAGATGGGTTAAACATACTTAAGACATGGAACCCGACATGGCAACCTGCATTATTTGTGAGCGATTTTGATACGGCTGAAATCAATGCTCTTTTCAATGCATTTCCAGGTATTTTTTCTTTTTTTTTTTTTATTTTGTATCATTTATTTATTTATTTATCTGTTTATTTCAAATTTTATCAAAACACCATTATAAGATTCCAAAGCAGATTACAAAAGGAATAATTGAAGACCATAAATACCAGTATCAATTTATTCAACTATTAGCCTATTTCGACAAGTTATTCCTTGATGCAGTGTACTGTTATACTCTAGGACAATCGGAATACCATCGCCATTTTCTACAAAAATAAATATGGAAATGGAAGAGTTGTTGCGATTGCACTGTGGACATTCCTTAACATATCGCATGGAAAGCTCTTTTTTTCAGTGTCTTAATGATAGGAAAATAATTTAATGCAAATCAATATAAAATACAAAAGTAACTGTTGTCTCATTACTATGGCACTAACAATAATGTACCACGTTGGTTATTCACGTACCCCTGAAATTCAGAGGTGAAACAAGGTGTCTGGAAAGAGTGTCTCCTGTTTGGCTAGCCACACTCGCCGTCAATGCCCTTAAATACAGACGAAACAAATATTATTCAGTATTGTATATATACATGAATGTCAACAAACACTGTAGAAAGTGTCACAGCCAGACAACGTCAGAAAAAGGGTATAATAACACATAAGTCAAACCCTCCTAGAGGGACAATAGTACAAAAGCCATTTGGATGGGGCTATACGTTATGAAGTCAGAAAAAGGAGACCAACACCAGTATTCAAATGGATTTGAATGCCTGATTTGTTTTATATGAATATACTTCTTATCCAAATCCTTTAAATTAAATCGATAAGAAAGTTAAATATTTTATGTCGTCTGATGTGCAATAAGATAAGTTCATAATTGATTATGATGTTCTTTAGAATCTGAGCAAGTTTGCAAAACTTTGGTATTGGTATTTGGCTGATGATAAAATTAATGGTGGTAATGAAACCTAAATCTACGTTTTGACAATTGTTAAATTCAGTTATATGATTTTGCAGATTCCAAACACTACCTGTGTCACTTTCACGTTAACCAGGCTTGGAGAAGATGGCTAAACAGAAGTGACAATGTACTGATGGGTTCAAAAGATGATGTATTATACATGTATGTTTTGTTCCTCTTTTAGCGTTCATCTTGTTCAACATGCAAATAAGAAAGCATAATATTTATACGTAGAAATATATCAAAATGAATTTTGTAATTGTTCATTGATGCCTCAATGTCATGAGTATATGTATAAAAATCATTAAGTACCAAGGCATATTTACCACGATGAACAGTTTGGCACATATTTATAACGTATATATGTTATAATATTTATTAAAAAGATTCATTTTATGTATTACTAACCACCGTTGCCAGCAGAAACTTTTAAATTACTGAAAACATTATACATAATAGTCTTCTCGTTATTCAGGTTGAAAACGTTTGCAGACTCCGTTACTGTAGAAAATTATGAAAAAAAATGTTTCCGTACTAGTATCATCTGATGTATGGAAAAATAACTCACATTTACAGAATTACGTGAACAATACATGGCTGTGTATTTCTAAGGTACATGAAGCAAATAAATACAAACCATTTTGATTGATATATTGATTATAAACACTAGGTCGGTGTCACTGCTGGTGGACTGATATTCCCTGAGGGGTTCATAAGTCTTGTTTTCAGTGCTTTTGACGGTCTACTTTTCAGTGCTTCTATACTGACAAGAAATATATACTTAATATTTTCAGTCCTGAAATTATGTAAATCTCTCTAAAACTAAGGAGTATCTCCTTCATGCATAGCAATGTCCTTGGATCGATTCTTTGGTTCACTTTTTCGGTCATTTTGGTTTCAATATTTTTCAAATATTTATATAATACGAGAAGTCCAATCATTCGACCATGAGCATTACTGAAGAGACATAAATTGCCGAAATACGCATCTGGTGCACGTGCACAAAATTGAAAAATACATACGTTCTATTTATATTATGACAATCCAATTTATATCAATTAATTTATTAAAATTATATATTTTTATATATTAATTGTAGTTTTATGATGCAATACCAAAATGCAACCACGAAATGTACTTTCAAACTATGACACGTTTACTGTAAATTCTACCTCTTCCTATAAAATTTAAAAAACCTACAATATTGTTTTGTTTTAGAAATGGGTTAGAGCATTCAGACCTTTGGACGAAAACATGATCGTCACAACAACAAATGGGGTTGAAGTGCATCACCGACAACTGAAATCGCTCATCCATGAATATTCGCATAGGACATGTCAAAGTTTAATAGACATTATCTTCAATAGATATTTTGACAATTGTCTTAAAAGGTAATATCACCTGATTAAAGGTAATTGTGAATTCAGATTTCATGTTATTCTCTAACGCATATAATAGTTTATATCTTATTATTATATTTATATTATATATACAATTTTTATACATATTTTAATAGTATATATCTCTCGTATATTTCTAAGTGCGGAAGTGCAAATGCAATAGACACCGAGTGTGTCTGAAAGGACATAAGCTGTCGAAATTTGGAAATGCATAATGCACCAAACCTTATACACCAGCTCACTTACTTTCCGTACTTTACAATGTTTTATGGAAAATTTACGTTCAAAATTATCAATTTACCAATGATTTCTCGAAACAGAACTACCCGTATGTAAAAGGAGAGTTTTTTAAAATTTTCACTTCAATGCCCTTTGTACAAACATTACATTTCTTACGTTCTTGTAAACTGACTCACATTTTATTTTGTATCATTTTCAGCTACATTAAAAAAATGTTCAACCAAAATCATCTGTGAAAGTATATAGTAAACATGTGCCATCGTTCCTGCACGACAAAACCTATAGATTCGTGGAACACTGCTACAGAAGGATTCCTGATGCTACACAAATCACTGATATAGTGGAAGTAACTGAAAGCCAATTCACTGTGTCTTCACAATCAGAGTCAGGAGTTGAGTATGCAATTAATTTAGAAAACCCTTCCTGTGAGTGCATGGACTTTCAGCTCCATTACATGCCATGCAAGCATATTTTAGCTGTAGTCATGAGTATAATGCATGGAAGAGAATTCCACAGCGATACTCTTTCTCCAAATATTTCATTGTTAACGATTACTTTCTGGATTGGTCTAATGGCAATGCTCAGGATCCAAACGTTAATGACAATAACACTCAGTCCCAGACTCCAAATGCAAGTGAACAATCCAGTAGCCCATTAAGTGCAGTGGATCAAAGACAACATCCAGGGAATAGAAATAAGGTCAATTTATTATTAAATAAAATCAAGAATTTCATTAACAATACATCTGAACCTGACGCAATAGAGGATGCCACTGAAATTCTACGAAATTGTCACCAAACCCTTCTTTCTAAATATGGAGAACCACAGACGTGCTACTTCAAATCTTCTGGGACTACAGTTAAAGGTGCTTTGAAAGTCCCAGCGTCTTTCAGAAAAAGAAATAGAAAGAGGAGAAGGATGATCACGAACGAATCGTCAAAATCTGGATTAGGTAATCAAATTAAATTACTTTAAATACATTGTGGTGTACAATTAGGAATGGACTTAGATTACTTTTAGTAAAATCATCATTCACACACATTCACGCATTCTAAAATTCAAATGATATGAAAATTGTAAGTTACAGAGAGAGAGAGAGAGAGAGAGAGAGAGAGAGAGAGCCTTTCTGGACTTAGGTTACTTAGTGTGATTATTCCTTGTCCGTAAGAGTTCATTTCTCTTTTTCCAGAGCGACAATGTTATTTTCTCCTTTGCTTTCATATATGTAAATAACAAAATGACGCAATCCACATCACTCTACATGAATTTATAACCACAGATGAAGCTCTAGAACTGTTCCAAATAGACACGTTTGATTACTTAAAGTGACTATACACGCTATCGATGAGTAAAGTTCATGGGTCTCTTGTTCTTTTATATATAAACAACAATATCTATGTGCATTTTTGTGTAAAGATAACTTTTAGCATAATTGTCAAGTAGGCAAACCAAAAGCATGAATTGAAAAACCAAAATGATTCACTCCGAGGGTTAATGATTCCAATTCTTTTTTTTTTTACTGTCAGTTATTTTTTTTTTCAGGACGAATCAGGAATTCAGAGAAAAAATACAAGAGACAAAATAAAAAAATAAGAGCTGACAACCAGGTAAAACATTAAAATGCATGTTTATATGTCTAAAATTAATAGAACATATAATGCCAGCTGTTAAGAACATTTAGTTTGATGAATTGATAATTTTCATTTGTCACATATAAACGCATATGCATGCATTCCAGTGTATCCAAATGTAAGTTTTAGTTTTATTTGTAATATGAAGTTTAATACTATAATACATACTAATATCATCTTCAACAATAATCGTATTTTGTACACTGTTTAATACTGTTTCTTGACAGTACATGATTTTAATATAATAAAATGATAATGAACATTCAGAAAATTTACACACAAGACAAAAAAGATGTTATCACACAAAGAGCAGAGGATATTAGCACACAAGAGAAAGAAGATATTATCACACAAGAAGAACATCTTTCAAGTGATGTCAGTATGCTTAGAATAAATGTACTCCTTTCTGAATGAAATGTATTGAGGAAAGAACTGAGTCTACTACATAATGAAAAAATTAAAAATATATCTAGTACATAATTTACTAAATGAATATATGAAGAGTAATAGTGGATTCTAGACAAACACAAACAATAAATTTGCTAACATGATTAATAATTACTTATATGGAGCGTTGCACGCTGACTAACAGAGCTGGTATCACTTTAAAGTGCTATTAGAATGATGACAATTTTTCTATATTATGTGCCTATGTACATAAAAGAGTCGCTCACAAAATATTATGCTCATGCGTGACGCCAATCTCATGATATATACAATAAGCAGTAAAAAGTTCGATAGCTTTTTTCAGTAGTTTTCGCCATAATATGTGACGTCAGAAGTTGTACAGGTGCTACTTTTCCCTGTTTTTTCATTATTACGTTAAACTTTGAATTGTGACGTCATACTAAATGACGTTAAAAGTTGTACAAAGGTTCTGTAACAAGTTAAACCAGAAGTCTTTTATTTTGTATGTGATACTAGGCAAATCGGTATTTTAAAACATCTCCCAAAGAAATACTGAAGCAGGAAAAGTTGCAATTTCTATCAATGAAGGAATAATTCAATTAGTATTACATGAAAACGCAAAATTCTCCAGCATTTAATAACACTTTAAGTATTTCTCAGTTATATTTTGTTTTCCTTGTTCAGAGTTCTTTGATGGAAGAGGAGTTAAAAACATTTTATAAGAAAGTGCCATATAATCCATCATTCCAAGTAAATATTAATTTTTCTCTTCATCTATTTTGCTTCACTACATATCATTGTACAAAACCGTTTAGTGAGAAAACTGCTTATAAATTGAACGAAGTGTGATTGACATAAATAATGCATATATTATATATCATGATATCTATTATTCCAAGTAAATATGCATTTTGATGATAAAGCTTGATGTCTAGAAATATACATGTATATGTGATATATGCCATTGATGTTGCCGGAACCGTTACCAGATTATGTGGAGCCAAATCCATATAATCCGTTTTTACCTAGATTGAAATTCGAGAAAAAAGCTAAAGAAGAAATATCTGTTAAGTATGTGCCCAAACGGAAAATTAGACTCAGGAAATCCCAGCAAAAGGTATGTTTTTTGACTGTTTCTTTGCACATAAAATGTTATAAAAAGACTGGAAACCACAAATATGGAAAATGGATAAGGAAGGCAAGATGTGTTTTGGAACACAAATACACCCAGCGGTAAAAAAAAAGTCCAAATAAGGCAAACTTTGCAACGTCCTATAACTTGATTATACCCCATACCATGGGAATACGCATGTGAAATATGAAAGCCCTACCTCTTACGAATCAAACGTTATAACCAATGTCAAAGGTTTTGAAATGAAGGCACTAAGTCATGGTCAAGGCCAAAAATTATTATACCGGTGGAAATGTCTTGTCACAAGGAATACGCTTTCTCTTACAGTTACTTCGTTATGTGGAATGTTGAAATGTTTTTGTCACAAACAGGAAGACATTATCATATTCAGTATGCAACTGTTTGGCGTGAACGCATTATGATCTGATTTTAATTTCAAAATGAAAATATTGGATACTAACATAATACAAATAGTAATTTCATATTTATTGTAGACATTTGATTGTAAGGAAAAGTGTGATGGTGAGGAAATTCAGTGTAAAAGACAGAAGTTTTCTGAAAATGATTGTAATATTGATGTAAGTCTGTTTTACATTTAATTTCGGATATAGTTATTATAGATCAGAACAGTGTATTTTCTGTAGTATTAAGAAACTACAGGCGTGGATCCGGAAATTTGGTAAAGAGAAGTTCCATCCCAATAAATTTTCCAACAGGGGGTCCAACCATTTCTTTGTGTATACAATTACTTATTATTTAACACAGATAAAACAGTACTTCTTTCCAGGTTGGGTCCAGACCCCTGGTCTATCTCTCTGGATCCCGGCATGTATTGTAACAATCATGTTCCCATAACAGTCTAATGCTCATGATATGAAATACATATGTGACAGACATTACAACCATTCAATTTACGCCATTGGTTTATGCATTTTAAAAGTGGTTGTATTATCTTCGTATTTAAATGGACTTATACTTCTGTACTTATATGCAGATATTTATATTAAACAATTCTTCAAAAGCAGAATCCAGTGATACCTGATGTGACAGATATATGGTTGAACCACCATAGTTCAAGATCCCTTATGGCCGTAGTTGGACAGTACAAGTTGTATGGGTTTTCCTTTGGCTCATTACGACAGGGTAAAGAAGTTTCGGATGAGGTATGATCCTCATTATAATTATTATGACCATCAACAACATGATGATCATTATCATTATAGGAAGATATTTAAGTTTTGTTTTCTAATTATCAATTTTATATTATATATTATATATACAAGTCCTATATGTGTATTCAATAATATAATGCAAACAAAATGATTAAATAATAATTCCAAATATTTCACAAACAGATCATAGATGCATTCATGACTACGTTAGTGAATGGTGTCCCGAATGCTACTTTTATCGACTGTGTTGTTTCGGGTAGCATTTTGAATCATCCAAATTCGTGTCCTTTGATGACAAAGGTAAACTACAAGATCTTATGGATTGTCAATATAACTCGGTTTTTGAATACTTCAGTACTGATAAACATGTTTATTTCAAGAATTATAATATTTCATGATTGTAACTTTTATGAACAATATTGATTGAAAAGAGATTAATTGATTTGATATATTGCTGATCTGTATCCTTAGGTTTGAGAGATCATAATTATAATATCATTAATATTTCCGTAGAGCAAGTGGTGCCGCTATTCGGTCTTTTTGTTACACAAAGTTACTTTCCATTTGGGACGGTATTTGACGTAAGACAATCATGACGTCATCAATTTTTATGGTAACCAATCGAACTCTCAGGGAAATGATAGTTTATAAATGACGTTTAGACACCATTTCACTATTACCGCATGAGTGACAGTTTGATTGGTAAATGAGAACTTATCCCGTAAAAGTTTTGACATTACAATACACGATTGTTTCTGACGTCATTTGCTATGATTTTGCCAACAAAAAGTGTCAGTCCCGCAGTAATAGTGAAAGGGTTTTAGGACATTGATGACGTCATAATTGTTTTATGTCAGGTATCATCACCAATGGAAAATAACTCTGTTTAACGAAAAAAGTCAATACCTCCCTCGGTATAACGAGTTATTTCATTATTTTACTGTAGATGCAGTTTGATGAGTATGACACTATAATGTGTCCTTTCAATACTGGAAACCACTGGGAACTTCTAGTAGTGTACCCCAAAAATACGTATATCATTTATTTGAATCCTCTGGGAGAAGTGGAAAAGCGCAAGAAGGAAGTATTGCAAAGTTGGAGGACCTTGATAAATAGACGATTCGCCAAAGGACTGGAATCCACAGGACCAAATAAATGGTCTCTGAAAACAATGCAGCACTCCAAACAAAGAGATTCTGTAAGCTGTGGTGTTTTTGTGATGAAGGTAATGTTATAAATGAAATGTTGAAAATAAAGCACAATTGGGAAACCGTAATTTAAAAAAAAAAAGAAAAGAAAAACATTTGTAATAGATCGACGATTTTGTTTTATGGGCTACTGTTGGTCTTGAAGGAGAAAGTGCTAAACTGACTGAAATGTGCTCAATGTAAGGATCAGATATTACATAACGTCGATTTCCATAGTTCATTTTGTATCATATACAGGTAGGGTAATATCGTTTTAAAGAAAGATGATAGTAAGTACCTATTCGTCCCGAATATAAACGATATGTGTATATTACTGTTATTTACAGTTTGCAGAACTGTTGCTTGAGCGGAAAGAGCTACATTTTAATACTCGCAATATTGACACAGCAAGACAAGAAATAGCTAAATTATTACTGTCTAGTTGTGGTGAGTAAACCATGTAATTGAACTTACTCTTGAAAAATTTGTCTATTTAATTTGTAGTTAATCTAGATATACTGATAATTTCTTATCTAAAATAGGTAATGTATCAAACCATTGCCGGCAATGCAGTCAGATATATAAACCTTCGGAAGGATGGGTAAGTGAATCTTTGAGAGGTATTGGCTCGTAAATTTGCAAAGATATAACTCATTTTCATAATAATCTGTATTTAATTATATTGTCAATTTAAATGATTGCAATTGAACAGCCCGTAAATGAAAAAAAAGACCAGAGAAAGGAAATAAATCCAGTACTATATCTTTAAAAAAAGAACTCTTATGGTTCAACAAAGGAAAGAGTTCTGTTTTATCCAAATTTTACAACCATTTACATCTCTTGCCAATATTTTTTTGTTTTTTTACAATACAGATTCAATGCAATTCCTGTCTGTGGTGGCACCATTTCAGCTGCACAACTATAGACAGAACCTTAGCAGATGCAGGCAATAGTTCCTTCTATTTCTTGTGCGATACTTGCCAGGGGGTTGATAACTGTCGGTATTAATTGCTTGAACGATTGCAAAATATACTTGAAGTTTATGTAATTATGTTCTAATGTGTACTAAGCCTTGTGATGTCATATAATTCCTACGGAAGGTCATTCCGAGCGAAACTATCGGGTTATAGATATCTGCATGACTTTTCCTCAACGTTTTAATCAAAGCAATGTTTCTTTCCGACATATACTGTAATTCTATGAAGGAATTCACATTGCCTTAATCATAAAGTGAACTGATGGCGTTCTTAAAAATGGGAATTCTTATAGTCTATACATTCTTGATTACAAGACAGAAGGAAACAGATAAATACAATCCATTATATCATGTGTTTGATATGCTCTATATGACAAGTATTTAACAGAAATAAAAACCACCCTTACGTTGTTTATGTTAGTGATTATTTTAAAAGAGTACAGAATCAGTATAAAAACCCTACGTTTTTGTATAGGATACAGTACCTCACAAATATATATATTTTCTTGAAATTATATACATGTATATGACGTCAAATCTGATTCCGATTGCTTTCCTCAGAAAAAATCTTGTTCAGTTACTTCACTTATACAATGTTTACCAGATGTACGTATATGAAGTCTATCATGTGAAGTCACCTTCTCATCATATGATGAAAAACAAGGTCTATCAAGTGAAGTCACCTTCCCTTTATATGGCGATACATAGAGTCTATCAAGTGAAGTCACTTTCCCTTTATATGTCGATACATAGGGTCTATCAGGTGAAGTCACCTTCCTTTTATATGGCAATACATAGAGTCTATCAGGTGAAGTCACTTTCCCTTTATATGTCGATACATAAGGTCTATCAGGTGAAGTCATCTTTCCTTTATATGGCGATACATAGAGTCTATCAAGTGAAGTCACCTTCCCTTTATATGGCGATACCCCAGGTATATCAAGTGAAGTCACCTTCCTTTTCTATGGCGATATATAGGGTTTATCAGGTGAAGTCACCTTCCATTTACATACCGATACACAAGGTCTATCAGGTGAAGTCACTTTCCCTTTATATGTCGATACATAGGGTCAATCAAGTGAGGTCACCTTCCCTTTATATGGCGATACCCAAGGTCTATCAGATGAAGTCTCTTTCCTTTAATATGATAATACATAGAGTCTATCAGGTGATGCCACCTTCCCTTTATATGGCGATACACAAGGTCTATCAGTGATGTCACCTTCCTTTTATATGGCGATACATAGGGTCTATCTGGTGAAGCCAACTTCCTTTTATATGGCAATACATAGGGTCTATCAGTGAAGTCAACTTCCCTTTACATAGCAATACACAAGGTCTATCAAGTGAAGTCACCTTCCTTTTATATGGCGATACCCAAGGTCTATCAGGTGAAGTCACCTTCCCTTTATATGGCGATTCACAATGTCTATCAGGTGAAGTCACTTTCCCTTTATATGGCGATACCCCAGATATATCAAGTGAAGTCAGCTTCCTTTTATGTGGCGATACATAGGGTCTATCAGGTGAAGTCAACTTCCTTTTATATCGCGATACATAGAGTCTATCAAGTGAGGTCACCTTCCTTTTATATGGCGATACACAAGGTCTATCAGTGAAGTCACCTTCCTTTTATATGGCGATACATAGGGTCTATCTGGTGAAGCCAACTTCTTTTTATATCGCAATACATATGGTTTATCAGTGAAGTCACCTTCCCTTTACATAGCAATACACAAGGTGTATCAGGTGAAGTCACTTTCCCTTTATATGGCGATACACAAGGTCTATCAGGTGAAGTCATCTTTCCTTTATATGGCGATACATAGAGTCTATCGGGTGAAGTCACTTTCCCTTTAAATGGCGATACACAAGGTCTATCAGGTGAAGTCATCTTTCCTTTATATGGCGATACATAGAGTCTATCAAGTGAAGTCACCTTCCCTTTATATGGCGAAACCCCAGGTATATCAAGTGAAGTCACCTTCCTTTTCTATGGCGATACATAGGGTCTATCAGGTGAAGTCCCCTTCCTTTTATATGGCGATACCCAAGGTCTATCAGGTGAAGTCACCTTCCCTTTATATGGCGATACACAAAGTCTATCAGGTGAAGTCACTTTCCCTTTATATGGCGATACATAGAGTCTATCAAGTGAAGTCACTTTCCCTTGATATGGCGATACCCCAGATATATCAAGTGAAGTCAGCTTCCTTTTATATGGCGATACATAGAGTCTATCAGGTGAAGTCAACTTCCTTTTATATCGCGATACATAGAGTCTATCAAGTGAGGTCACCTTCCTTTTATATGGCGATACATAAGGTCTATCAGGTGAAGTCACCTTCCCTTTATATGGCGATACATAGAATCTATCAAGTGAAGTCACCTTCCCTTTGTATGGCGATACATAGGGTCTATCGGGTGAAGTCACCTTCTTTTTATATGGCGATTCACAAGGTCTATCAAGTGAAGTCCCCTTCCCTTTATATGGCGATACTCAAGGTCTATCAGGTGAAGTCACCTTCCCTTTATATGGCGATACACAAAGTCTATCAGGTGAAGTCACTTTCCCTTTATATGTCGATACACAAAGTCTATCAGGTGAAGTCACCTTCCCTTTATATGGCGATATATAGAGTCTATCAAGTGAAGTAACTTTCCCTTTATATGGCGATACACAAGGTCTATCAGGTGAAGTCATCTTCCCTTTATATGGCGATACATAGAGTCTATCAGGTGAAGTCACTTTCCCTTTATATGGCGATACATAGAGTCTATCAAGTGAAGTCACTTTCCCTTGATATGGCGATACCCCAGATATATCAAGTGAAGTCAGCTTCCTTTTATATGGCGATACATAGGGTCTATCAGGTGAAGTCACTTTCCCTTTATATGTCGATACATAGGGTCTATCAGGTGAAGTCACCTTCCCTTTATATGGCGATACATAGAGCCTATCAAGTGAGGTCACCTTCCCTTTATATGGCGATACATAAGGTCTATCAGGTGAAGCCAACTTCCTTTTATATGGCAATACATAGGGTCTATCAGTGAAATCACCTTCCCTTTACATAGCAATACACAAGGTCTATCAGGTGAAGTCACTTTCCCTTTATATGTCGATACATAGAGTTTATCATGTGAAGTCACCTTACCTTTATATGGCGATACATAGAGTCTATCAACTAAAGCCACGTTCCCTTTATATGGCGATACAGAAGGTCTATCAGGTGAAGTCACTTTCCCTTTATATGGCGATACAGAAGGTCTATCAGGTGAAGTCACCGTTCTTTTACATGGCGATACAGAAGGTGTATCAGGTGTGGACCCCCCCCTTTTTTTCGTGTCAATCAACGGTCGATTACTTTAACACGCAACGAAACGAAAAAGAATTCAAGGTTTCTATGTTTGCTACCCCTCCCACATACATGCACATTTTATATGCTTCCTAGGGTCCTGAAGAAAGTCTATCAGGTGAAGTCACCATCATTAAAAAAAAGCGTATCGGGTGAAGTCACCTGAAATAATTATTCTCGTATAAAATATCTACTGAGTTGATTTTTAACAGGCATGTCGAAATTGATTCTTAGATGTGTAAAGAAGTATTTAAAGAAAAAATGCAATCTTGTAATGACACCTTTCTGATGTTATCATGTCTTGAAAATGTTCAATTTTGTAAAATGCTTACATCGGGATCGAAAAACAGATATAGTCGATATTAGTGGGTGACTGTACGCAATGTAATTTAGAAAAATCGTAAATGACATGCCTGTTTTGAGCGAAAATGTAAGTATTATTGTGTACTTCCCTATAAATATGCCTTGTATTAACTTTCTGTGATAAATGGGACGAGTGTTTTATATTAGCGTTTTCCGATTTTCCGAATTTCCTCGTGTTTCTCTTTTTAAGAGGAACGGATATTTACCTAATTTCTATTGAAACGGTCGGCTCATACGTGGTGAAGGTATGAGCCGACCGTTTCAATAGAAATTAATATTTACCCAGACTTCTCAATCTCCGATCTCTTTTTGATTTTATTTTTCTTTTTTCCCCCATTAAAAGTGAAGAACTGCATTTGCGAGGTGGAGTCCATGTCAGCATTTACAATAACTGAATCAATAGCATACTTTTTTGATGCATATAATGATATTTGCTTTCATACTTGTTTTGGGTTCTTGAGGTTCAGTCAGTCTGTGTCATTTACTCATTGTATACACTGGCTAATTAAAAGTGTCTACAAGTGATGTTTGGGGGGGGGGGTGGGGGTGGGGTTGTATGTATAAACAATTTTGAGGCCAAAACCAAGCAGATAGTGCCATCGTATTGGTGAAATAATCTTGGTTTTTATTGATTATTACCGTATATACACGCTTTTAAGTTGGATTTTTGGGACAAAAATATTGTAGTTGAAATGCACAACCAATTAATAGGCATGAAACTACACAAGAATCTTACCTTGATGTGAAGTTAAACTTTGCCGTTGATTAATGGACAATGCAGACATCGATCACACACCATAGTAACTGACCCGGGACGAGATAGCCATTGATTAAATTACATAACATAGAGTACATTAGTGCAGACGACGAGGATGACAATATCTACGATGACATTCCTCAGTCGGAACTGCAGATGAAACTGCTGTTTGATGATGATGATGACAGCGACAACAATTTTGAAGGCTGGGGTCCAGAATACATGTACATGTATGTCCGTTCAAAGTAAATGACCTTTTTTATGGCCACAAACAGTGGTTTTAATGGCTACTATGTTCTTTGAAAAGAAGCTATATGTAACTGAAAGCATCTTAAAAGGGCATCTGAGGTAGATTCTACTGACCTAGTGAAGGCTTGGTTATCTCTTGCTATCAGTGACAGTGATAGATATCGTGCTTCTATTAATAGTCGCTTCCACTCTTAGAATGACCACAATGTAAATTGTAAACATAAACTGTATATATGGTCAGATTTTTCAATTTTTACATCCAATTGTATCACAATATTCACCTCTCGTTCTTTTCATTTTTCTGCATGTGTTATTTGGTCTATCACCATGAGGAAATTGAAAGGAAATAAAACAAACGTAGAATATATACTGATGGTTGTTTATTCTAACCATAGAATTTTCCTTTCAAGTAAATTATTAATGCCTGGGAGACCAGGAATGGGACTTTAGAAATTTAGTATGCTTACATGCACCTGTTATATTATAGACTAATTCAGAGTGAATATTTTGATAATTTGTGACGATGTCATGGATGCTGCAATAGCGTGCTAATTGGAAACTATAAATCTTTGTTCATGCAGTTAATGAGTTATTTCTGATAAATAAACATTTCGTAACTTTCATCTCGATTTCCTGATTTACCGGTTTAGTCCATTTCGAGAAAATATAAGACCATTAGTATTTAAACATCTTAATGATGAAATATGAGTTTTAAAATAATACCATTATAAAAGTCGCCACCCCCTCTCTGACTTCATCCCGCGCTTACGTACTGCATTATTTGACTATATCTGAGAAAAGAGAGATTGTGTTTGCTCTGACCGAAGAACTATTTTCTATTATATGGAAATTCATCAACTTCAGTAACTGGGATCTTAGTGCATCTTTGATCCGCAATGAATGGTCAAGGATTCCAAATGAATTTACAGTTGGTACCATAATAACAGATCCTAAAAGTAATAATCAGCAAGATGATATTTGCAATGATAATGATAATTGCGACAATGGAAATAATGACCTTGAACCAGTAAATGGGAATGTGATTAACCATAGTGTCTGTGAATTCTGTTTTTGTGATCCATGCGTAATATTGCACAGACAGTCGTGGTTTGGGAATGGTGCTCCACCTCATTCACGCAACGCGGGCATTAGAAAAACAAAGTACTGAAAATTCTGGTCACTAATTTCACACTCAGGTGGTTGGATTCATCCACAGTATATTGTAAAGAAGATGTGTGTCCTCCGGGAATTCCAACCCTGTGACCTCATAGAAGTTTACATACTGAGAGAAATAATGCCTGACTGTGTATTGGAACTTGTTAGGGATCTGTATCCTACCCCAGATGGCAGGGAATACATGGGGCATCGATGGGCATGATGAATATCTATGAAATATTCTGTAAATACTATGACAAATGTGAAACATTCATGAATACATAATGTGTTGTAAGCAAATTAGAAATGGAATAATGCAATAAATAATTTGTCGCATTCAAAGCAATTCAGAATATAAATCATAAATGTTATAGTAAGTTTTGTTATTTCGTATTTCTTTGAACAAGTATGTGCTTTTGTTTTGTTTGCATTCTTGTTCTGACCCTAGTAAAGTCAGATTTACCATAAGCAGAAGGAGGTCTAGTTTGAATTTTGTTCGCTTAGATTGTTCAGTACGTAATTTCACTAAAATCAAAGACTTAATTTGAACAATATTTTGGTACATTAGAAATGAAACCAGAATGAACACCCATGACAAATCTCAAGGTTTACAAAAATTCTAGATTTCTTGATAAAAAGAATTTTCTTCTTGTCAGATGAACGTGCACAGAAAACAGTCATTTTCAAATTTTTTCCACGCCCACTTCTATTTATAATATTAAATTCCCCTGTATTGCTAAATACACACGAGGGATACCACAAGATCATTAGAGTGGAAAGGCCCCCAAGCCATTTATTGAAAGTCATTGAAAAAATGCCATAACAAATACAAGCCTTTGTACATTGAAAATTTAGAACTGACTTATAGGCGAGTCAATGTCAAATTCCAAAATTTCAAGCCCTAAAAGTACCAACCAACTTATAGACAGAGCAACTTACAGGCACATATATACAGTATTTTATGTCTCTCTTTGGCTTGATTCTCGAAGTCAGACATCTGGGTGTTTGATAATGAGCATTCAGAACATTTGGGGTAAAGCATTTAGACTTTATCATAGAGAGCTATATGTGTATTCTGGGAAGAATTTTGATAAAGTATAATTAGATATTTTATCATTCAAACAAGTAAATTTTGAATACATGTTTTACACATTTCCGATTGTATCTTAAAGAATAACTCTTTAGAATTGATAAAGAAAAACTTAAAGTTGTATTAACACTAATGATAAATCCAGAATTTTACCCCAAGTGTCATGGGCAGACTCCTCGGGTGTCTACGTAAACTAATAGAGACAGTGATGTCACTCCAACTTTGTGGTAGTGGTGGGGATGGTGGTGTTTGTTTTTTGTTTTATTTCTTTTACATATAATTTTGAAATACAAAATGTAATTTTTAAGGACCCCCTCCCCCTACATGTACCATACCTTCACTGCGTCAAGACCTTGCATCTTGCTCTGTGCCACAAACACAAAGCCTTGAAGTCGTGAAGATGCTTTGTCAATGTATGTACAGTGTATCCATAAGATTATGAAAGGAGTGACTTTAGATCGCAAAATGCATGATGTAAAGCAATAATTTTCACACTTTACAACTTTTTGAAAATCAGAATAGTATCAAATAACTATTTGAACATTACCATTTAGTGACTTACATCAGATGCAGTTGTTGATTACATATTTGTACTGTATAAACACTGGTTTATTTCCATAGATGTCTGACCCTGTTTCCTTGAAAGAGGAAGGGAATCAATTCTTTAAAGCTGGTAGTTGGGAGAAGGCTATATCAAGTTACACTCAGGCTCTCAAAATCTCAGATATAAAAGATACAGACAAAGCTATCATATTCAAGAACAGGGCTGCCTGTCACCTCAAGAATGCAAGTTACAACCTAGCTGTCGAGGATGCCACCTCATGTAAGTGTTAGATTCTCAAACTCACTTGTACTCAACTGCATGACAATGAAGTACAAATTCTGATAACAGATAAGGATGATTATTTAAACTTGATTGTTAAAATCATAGTGAAATAACTCTCACACTTTGTGTTTTAATATGTAAAGTTGTTCCAAACAGGTATTTTAGTACAAACTTAATTAAGGTGTAGATTTAAATGAAAAGAGAGGAAAGACTAAGTTTGATGTTTTGTTACTGTGATTTTATAGCTTTGGATTTGGTACCAAATGATCCTAAAGCTTTGTACCGACGTTGTCAAGCTTATGAACATCTAGATCGACCAGAAGATGCCTACAAAGATGCGGCAGCCTTGATGAAAGCGGACTTAAAATACCATGAAGTACTTATATCTCTTACACCTTTTATCATAATTTGATCATACTTAACCAAAAATGTTCTTTAGGTTAAGAACGTTTGGACAAAGGTCACTCAAGGTCTTTTCTGAAAGGTCATGTTCACAATGTTAAATGTTTGGATTTTTCTCGGAATATATCTGATATATACACAGCCATAGGTACACAAGTCGCTTGAACCTGGGATCAATTTTCGTATACCGGGTACATACGAAAATTGATCCCGGGTTCAAGCGACCTGTGTCCCTGTGATACTCAGCAAGAGGTTAAATAATCTTGAAGATTAAATTGGCAATGCAGCTTTAATGTATCATTATTCTAATATATGCTACTAGTGGCGCCATCTTCGATTTTTATGTTCTTTAAAGCGACAAGATATAAATAAGGTTTTCCTTATATTATAGACAACCAACAAAGTTATTGATAAATGGATGATTAATAATTATTAAAATGTAACAAATTGGTAGTATCAGTAGCCCCATTCCATGAAAATCTCAAGGGGGGAGGGGGTTCCGGACCACCCTCTTTCCCCCATCCCCCTGGATTCGCCCTTGTCCGGGGGTCTGTGAGTCTCTCCGGGAAATTTTGTCCGGAAAATGGTTCAAAATGGGGAATTCTTAGCACATACTGAGCTGATAAATGCACATTTCGAACGTGGAATTAAAAAAAATAAAGCAAACAAACAAAAACAAAAGAAAGAAACAAACAAAAACGAAAAAACAAAAAACAAAAGAAAAACCCCAAACCAAAAAAAAAAAAAACAAAATAAATAAATAAATAAATATAAGAAGTTCCTACGTCGTCATACTATCCTTGCCCAAATTATGCGTCCACTACTTTTACCCATCTACGTTAACCGTAGTCTATCCGTCCCTCGTTGAATTATTGAATTATTAATGCGAGGAAATCAAAGCACATTTTAATTATCTACACTTTATCTCTAGTTTAACCATCTACTGTTAATAACAATAATAATAAAATATGATCAACAATTGTTTTTTGACTGGATTTTCAACTCAATTTCCAAATTTGATGTCTCTTTCATTTTCAATTTATATTTTATAAAGACAGACAACACGTGTTGTATGTCTGTATTTTATTTTAAATTCAAAAGAAAAACAGAAGTTGTCAGAAGACAACAGAGATCGTCGGTGCAGCGTCTTTTTCATCCAATCTGATTAAAGCCATATCTTTATTCCGCTTTTCTATTTGTTCCTCCGTAAGAGGTCATGTTCTGGTGAACTCTGATTTTATCCAATAAGTGGATCCGCTACAAATTCTTAGGAATGAAATTATCCACAGCGTGCGTGACCAGAGACATATATCTGCGTGACTCACCAGATAGTTTTTGAACAGTGTTTCTTACATATTGAATCACTATCACGTGCCTAGTCGATTCATTGATTGGCTATGGGAAATAACAGTTTCGGTGATTGAAACATCATCAGAGTTCACCAAAACATGACCTCTTACGATGTTTCGCCAGATCTTTTTCCGTAATGGGACAAATAGAGAAGCGGTATAAAAATATGGTTTTAATCAAAATGCTTTTTCATCGTAATCACAGGTCCCTGCAAATAAGATAATTATAAACCCCCTCCCCCCTTTCCCTCTATAACTCTCTCTCAGCTCGTGAAATGAAAATACAAGCGTTTTCATTTCACGAGTCGAGAGAGAGAGAGTCAGAGGGGAAAAAAGGGAGGGGGGGTTATTATTATTTTATTTGCAGGGACCTGTGATCGTAATATAGCTCGATTAAAAAGCCGACTTTTCAAAAAGTTATACACACATTGTCTCTATTTAAACTAAGTATACAGACAGGATTTACTAATTGGTACGTTTAATACAGACAAAGTTGACGGTGTATATCGATGACATAATAGGTTTTATGTTTAGAAACAAGGACTTATAATCATGTTTATAAGTCCTTGGTAGAAATTATCATTGTTATTTACAATGGGCGGTGTATTCTGTGGACATATAATCCTGTTACCGCCGGTGCACCTATATTTGGCGCCACTGCCGGGGGTACGCGCTTCCGTGCTGGTGCTGCCACCCCCCCCCCCCCCCCTCCCCTTGCTGGATCCGCGCCAGGGTTTCATGCAATAATCTTACATTTCGATTAAGAGCAGACGCAGGATTTGAGTAGGGGATGAGGTTGAAATTAATATGACGCAGAGGCAGGGTCTGATTGACTGTAGTTATAGCTGGATATAATTGAATAACTTTCAAATAACGACCAAGTGCTGCACGAGCGTAATCGAATTTGAAATTATACTACAATATGATCATGCATGACAATTTACATGCACATAATCTATCTCTCGCATATTTCGTTTTTGTAGGATAACGTATGCAATAAAGTATATGTAAATCAATAGAATGATTGAAATAATACTGCATATGGATCTTGGCATTCATTCCTCCCTTGGCGTTCATTAGTGTGACCAGAGACATAATTTAATTTTTTAATATAGTGTCATTGTATATCTAAATGTTTTATTGAAATATTGAAAACATGTGTATATATGTCTCTGTTAAATATCATCAACCGATAGATTATATATCAGAGACATATATATTTATATACAACATGATCATGCATGACATATATATATATATATATATTGGGTATCTCAGTCGGTTAGACGGTCGGATGCATGACAGCTAGGTGATTCGGTACCATAGGTCGTGGTTTCGAGTCCCAGTCGGGAACGAATATAAGTGAAATATAGGGTACCTTGTTAACTGTAGTGTATAATTTGTGCTTTATATGTTTGTCTAATTTGTCTTTATTTCTACAGGTATTTCTTCGGAGATCCAAGGTCCATTGTACTCCCGGGTGTTTCACTGTTTCTATTTTTGCTTTATATGTTTATTTCTCTTTCAGTGATGTATCCTCTCAGAGGATCTGCCTGCGTTTACGTCGGGTAAATCCCTTCACTTTCTGCGGCCGTGTTGTCATCCATACGATTAGCTAATGATTGGCTATTAAAGCTCTATTTTTGTGGAGCTCGGGTAGCTCAGTCGGTTAGACGGTCGGATGCATGACAGCTAGGTGATTCGGTACCATGGGTCGTGGGTTCGAGTCCCAGTCAGGGAACGAATATAAGTGAAATATAGGGTGTCTTGTTAACTGTAATTTGTCTTTATTTCTACAGGTATTTCTTCGGAGATCCAAGGTCTGTTGTACTCCCGGGTGTTTCTATTTGTGCTTTATATATATATATATATATATATATATGTGTGTGTGTGTGTATGATTATATTTACTGATTAATTGAGACTTAAGTCACGAAATCTGCCTTGATAGTAAATTTCTAAAAAAAATAAAAAAAAAAAAAAAATAACGAAGTTTAGGTATACATTTATATGTAAGTACAATGTAACTGGAAGAGGTCCGAGAGTTGTACTTCAACATGGCCGCGAATGCTAGTACTGGGATATCCCTAGTAGTGCGGTGACATCACATGGGAAGACTCTATACATATACTTGTATATATGTCTCTGGTATGATCGCGTCTTAAGGTCCATAATGGGTCCCTGGCGAAGTTATAGTTGTAAGTCAGGGGGCGTAACCCTCGAAAGCTCATGAATGAGTTTTTAAAAATTTGAAAAACTTCGAAATTTACATGGAAGGGCCATGCGCCTCTATGACGCCCCCCCCCCCCCCCCCCCACTCTTTACATTTTAAGACCATCAGTTGCGAATATATCTGATCTTACGCAAATTATATAAAGATTACAAACAGACGCTTGAATTAGACTTCTAGAACTCTATTTACAAATCGATCTGGTCGGTTTAGGGTGACTTGGCCGTGGGACGACTTAACTTTGGGGAGACTTGACTTCGATGTCAAAAAAAAAAAAAAAGATGGCGACTTCCATGTGGAGCAAGTTATTGCGACAAGGTTACAGAAAAATAGGACGGTACGATGGCAGTATAAGAAACAAAATAATTCGAATTCGCATTGAAATGTTTTCATTGCTTAAGACTGTCTCACATGTTAATTAGTGTGCTCAAATCAAATTGAATCAAATCATATCATGATCAGAACTAATTTCTATTGAAATGGTCGGGTGAAGGTGTGAGCCGACCGTTTCAATAGAAATTAGATCAGAACATGACTTCTTTATTTAAGTTAATCTCTCAAACTATAATGTCTCAGAAGAGATCATATTTAAGTTAGATATGTATGATAAGGAGCTATTTACTGATTAAAATATTCTCGAATTCGGGCGTCTTGGCATTTGATAATCGCTTTTGAGATTCTTGCACGTGGCCGTTTTATTACGCTGCCTTTTGCTATTGCCACTCACCAGAATCTCTTGTCACCACTTCCTTACGTTATTCTGGTTTTTGTGATTTGACACCCCCGTATACTTACGATCAAAATCACCGTACAGACCTTTGTTTCCTGCAGAATGTAGGTCACAGATAATATCCAGACATATTTTCCTTCATTGTCATGCAAAATTTTCCATCATATGCACTGTAAAACACTGATAAATGTCCAGGTGAAAACAATAACACAAATCCTCTCTTTGATCACGGCCATGTTTCAAATCAGAACGAACTAGACACGTGAGTTATAGTGTGTGTTCAAATTCATTCATGATTGAACAGAAAGATTAAATATACGAAACCATTATTAATTCTGAAGTACTATTCCCTGTGCTAAAATTTTTACTTTCGTTAGATTTATAAAAATCGTGGAATAAAACTAATAAAAAATAATTTTACTTTAATACAGTTTAAATTCCCGCTTTTTAAGAACAGACTATAATTGTTTATGCTTACGTCAGGCACATCACGCAAACCCGAATAGCGTAAAGAAGGGCTGACAAGAGATTCTGGCGAGTGGCAATAGTAAACGGCAGCATGATAAAACAGCCACGTGCAAGAATCTCACAAGATATTAGGTATTTGATAACGAGCATTCAGAACATTTGGGGTAATCTCTTTTGAGATTCTTGCACGTGGCCGTTTTATTATGCTGTCGTTTACTATTGCCACTCGCCAGAATCTCTTGTCAGCCCTTCTTTAAGTTATTAATGTACAAGTATAAAGAATAAGAAGAAATCATTTTATGCAGAAGATTTTAAGCAAAACGAAAGAGTTTGAAATACATGTAAGTTTCTGACAAAAAAGCACAATTTTTAGCCGACTGATGGTACATTGCCAGTGCAAATCACTGAAATAACACCAGAATAACAGTTGTAACATATTTTAAAAAAGAATTACGAGTCTTTGTTTTCACAGTTAGTTTCACCAGTGATGAAAATATGTAAGAAATTGCGATATCTTTATAGATGTAAACAGTGCAACTGTTATCATGTTTTCTATATCCTGGATTGTCACTGTCTAATCAGCACGTGCTGGACAAAAAGGATTGAATTTGTCGACATTTCAGGGCCATTTAAACAAGATAATTTGTTTTATGACTTATAATTGACAGGGGGTCTAAAGAATCTCAGAATGGTGGACAAAAGCATGCGTTTAGCCATCCGAATACGTAATGATTTATTTGAACTTAAAATTGCTTTACTATTGATTAAGTTCAACACACTTTCTTGCTCGTTGTAATGAAAGGGACCCTCGTAAGGGTAACGTATTTTGGCTTGTTTATTCCTTAGGTAAGCGTTATCTGTGCAAGATCAAAATGAAGAATTATTTGAACGTTCTTTTAAGTATTATATGCACATGAAGCACATGTACATTCTTTAAAGAAAACAAAAATAAATGTACATGTACTTATTTATTTTAAGTAAAGTTGTATAGGTGATCTCCGGAGCTTTCTTATCAGTAATACCCCTTCCGAGGGTCCCTTTCACACCCAATTGTATAAGGTGTTATTTTAAGCGAGTAAGCGAATCGGGGGCACATCGGCATGGACTAGGACATAATTAATTGATAACTGGATAAATACACTGGCTTCCCGGAATGAAAGTTAAATCTCCCACTTCGACATGTATAACTGTATGACATTCTTATGAAGAAGATAATTAGATAAGTACATTCCAAAATATATGATGCTAGTGCTAACTTTGATTACTGTCCGTCGGCTGCATTGTTATTTAAACGAGATGAGTGTAGTGTCCACACTCAAACAACCACGCTGCCCACGGAACAACGGCTGAATTTCTAATCGCATATAAAAATCCAGCCAATAAAGCGTGGACATCTAAAGGTAAATTTATTGCCCACGATGCCCACCTTTCTTCGTGGGAAAATTAAGTTCCACAACGACTGTACTGTATGGTCATCTTTTATCTTTGTTATGATAAAGTAATACATTTCAGTATAATATGACATGTTAAATACATAAAGTGTGACAGATCATCAGGTATCATGGTGAATAGAGATAACTCTAACTCTCTTTATTATCCTGATCAAACAGATTATTTCCTACCATATTACTTATATAATGAAAAACTGTATGAAGTGTCCGCCATTCGAGTAGCAAGAAAAATTAAAGAATATATATCATTAATGGTGGGGACATTTCCATATGGCCACCAAGAGGACAACATATGGACAGGAAATTTGAGAAAAATATTTAAGTCACGTCGAGGGCAAATAATTAAACTCATGTAATAGAAAACTGCCATTTTCAATGGCTTTTGGGGTTGTTTTCAATGTACAAGTGTACAAGATTGATAAATGTGATATTTAGGTGATTTACATGTATAGTGTCATTTCGGTGAATTCTCATTATTTCGCTGATTCTATGTACTCAGGGCAATGCATATTCTGGATAAATTTTGGTGTAAAAGAATTATTGAAATAATTTATCTTTCAAACAAGTAAATTTTGAATACATGTTTTACACATTTTAATTTAAATATTTTATCATTCATACAAGTAAATTTTGAATACATGTTTTACACATTTTCAATAGTATTATATATAAAAAACCCTTCAGAATTGATACAGAAGAACTTAAAGTTGTATTAACGATAATGATAAATCCGGAGTCTTACCCCAAGTGTCATGGCCAGACTCCTTGGGTATCTACGTAGACCAATAGAGACAGTGACATATGCCGACTTAAAGAATATACAGGTGCTAAACTATGCAAAAAATTTATACTGGTACTGTAGCGCTGCTGTGCCCAGACAGTAGCAGTTCCTGGACATTTTGCTAGTTTGAATACACACAGATTCTTCAGGATTAGAGTGTTTTCATTTTGTCCCATGGCTTTTGACATAGTAACCTGGACATTGGAAATAGGCCTTTCATGTTTTTCATGGTACAGATTCAATGCATGTGTGACAAAATGAAGCACTTTCATTTGGCACCCCTTGATTTCTTAGTATGTTATAATATGTTGGCATGTGAAAGATCCCTCACTGCTTCATAGAACAAAGAGAGGCAGACTAGATGTTGTGTTTAAGGGCTTTGTTTGCATTACCAGTGATCTAGGTTCATTTCTTGGATTGCTTCACTTTGTATAAGAGGTTGGTTACCTTCTGTTTTCAATGAGGCAGTATGTTACACGTACCCTTGATTTAACAATTGAAAGCTATCACTGCTGCAGTGTAAACACCATTGAACCACCAAATCATAGGAGAAATCTTTTAGAACCTATGACCAGAAAGGCATTGCCACCACATAAATGAAATCATATTGGTATTAAACAAACAATCTTGATTTCTACCAATATATTATTAATAAATTTATTTTTATGTTGCAGATCCAAAAAATGGCAACAACATAGGAAATACAGTAGTGGCATATCAGATGGCTCTTTTCCTATGAATGAACCTCTACCGTCAATGGGACCACCTTCCTTTATGAAAGCATCCAACCAAATGCATTCTACACAGGTAACAACATTAGATAATGGACTGAGAATTGCATCTGAAAACAGATTTGGACATTTCTGTACCATTGGAGGTTTGTGCTCTTTAGATTTCTTTTTGAAAAGAACTAATGATGAAACTAAAGTGTTTTTAGATAGTTTGGTCGCTGATTTTAACTACAGAGCTATATATGTAGTGTTATCAACATGATGTAGAAAGTAAATCATCAGTGGTGAATTTGAAGTCTTACATTTTGTTTGAAAACATATTCATTAGAGGCGTGTCTTTAAACTCAGACACCAAATTTGTTTATATCAAATATTGGTTATGAGCAATGATATGTGAAGCAACGATAAGGGGTTGCTCTTGGCATACATGCATTCATGTACTACAAATTTCATTTTCTCATGACTTATTTCAGTATTGGTAGACTCTGGATCCAGGTACGAGGTCAATTATCCAAGTGGTATATCACATTTTCTGGAGAAATTAGCTTTCTCGGTAAGATAATAACATGTACATGTATTTTCAAACTGTTTCTTACATTTATTTGTATGAAAACTGTCTCTTTAATTTGATTTTCATTACAGTTGTTTCTGTTTCATTTGATAGTCTATTTGAGTGACAGAATTGTCAGATTAAACAAACTATCATAATTGTATCATATTCTTTACAACTAATAAGTTATATACCTCTAATGATTATAGTGATTATCATTGTACACATACAAATGTAAGGAAAAGGCTTTCCTGTCATTATGATTATTCAGTTACCTGCAATTCACATTAAGTTGATTATTTTACCAGTAAAGCACCTGTTGGAGTTTGATCAGTTCGTTGCAAGTGTTCCCAATCTAAGAAATATTCTAAATGTAGTTTCTTAAAATATAAGTTTTCCTCTATGAACGCTATGAATCTTTCCCATATGCATTAGAAACTTGAGAATCTAATAAATCAAATATATAACCTTCAATGTTGGATTCATTTTCATGTAAATGATGTTGTAACTTATATACACCCCTAGTTTTGTAATGGGTCAAGTTTGCTTCAGCAATAAATCTACATGTACATGTTGATTCATTAAAGTCTTTCGCTTCTAAAAAGTTTGACTTGTTTCTGACTAAGTCAATATTGTGATCACAAGATGTTCCAGTAAATGCTTTTGTTGAAGTTCATCTTGCTAGAAATAAGTAAAAGACAACTAATAACAATAATTTTCTGAGAAAAATGTGTTTATTTTGAGCTTTTATAGTTTAATTCTAGAAATGTTAATGTGGCCTTAAATAATGGTCACATCAGGATGATGTATGAACCACTTTAAGTGCATCTTGCAGTAATTTTGTAAAAATGGTATAATAATGATTAAATTCCTTTTTCATTTAGAAAACAACATCTTTTGCCAATCGAGATGAAATGCTTCAGATCTTTGCCAAATATGGAGGTATATTTGATTGCCAGTCATACAGGTAAGCTTCAATATCTAAGCAAAATATTTCTTATTGCTTAGTATCAGAGTGATCTAGAGGTGTATCTTATGTTGTTGTTGATGGTTCCATTTGAGGTCAAATTTGTGATATGCATTTGAAGTCTTTTGGACTTTGTTATCTTTCATATTATTTCTTAGATTTTCTCATTTAAAAAATGTAGATTTATTTTGCTTTCTGATTTACTGGTAGGTGTGTGATCATGGTGCACAAGTGTGATATATATATATATATATATATATATATATATATATATATATATATATATATATATATATATATATTTATATATATATATATATATATATATGTACATGTATATATATATATATATACACTTGTATGTATAAACCAACTTAGACCTCTAGTTTTGACACATTTACATGAGAAGTTTAAATCTTCCTGCTCTTTTGGTCTTTTCATGAATAGAATGCTCACTTGAGATTACAAAATTTACATATAAAAACCAGGTCTATAGTGTCACTTGTAGTTATCAGTACTTTGTGGTTGATTCTGATGAGTGGTAAATTCCTAGTTGTCGGTGCTAAGCAGTTCTCACAAAATCTTTATTTGGTTTGAAGAAATTGTGAAAATTTAAATGATAAAATAATTCATTGTATTATATCTATTTATTTAAGACAAAAAAAAAGAAGAGATGTGTACTATTACTGGTTATATTTATTTCAACAGACTTCTTTAGAGCTACAGAGAAGCTGTAGAGAATGAAAAACTGAATTTATCAGTGTTGTAGAAGGATGTGGCATTTTTGGGGGGTAAATTCTGAAGTAAATTTTATGTTTGAGAAAACTTCGATGCTTTCCAATTTTACTATTCACTCAAGAGGCTCGGTGAGAAATATTGATCCATTCAGGCCTCTTGTCTAATACTTAGTATGGTTCTGAAAAAGATGAACATCAGGTGGTGCTTTTCTAAATTTAAAGAGGCACTTCATATAGGTGATAGAGCAGCGATAGGTATTTTTTTCATTTTCATGATTTAAGTTGATATCCTTCATTAAAGTTCATGATTGCACCTTGTAAAAGTTTTTGACCCTGGCACATTTTGTAAGTCTTGCCTTAAACCCAAGGTTAAAGGATATTTCCACAGAAGAGCATTGGCAAAATATAATACACTATTGAAAATTTCGCAAATGAAACTATTAAGGTCTACAATTACGGAATGTATTCCAGGGATACAATGATTTATGCGGCATCCTTAGAGTCTAGTGGTTTAGCAGACGGCTTGGATATTCTGTCTGATGTGGTTCTTCGACCTGTATTTAACAAAGAAGAAGTATGTATACCACATTGTAAAAACATATGTCATTAAGTAATAAAATGATCTGATTTGCCTTATATCTGTGGTTTTGGTCTCCTTTTTACTTGCTTAGCTCGGTTGGCAGAATGCTAGGCTCAATGCTTAAAATCTCCTCATTTGAACTTGATGAGCAAATTCTCGTTGTTCTGTTTTACAGATGAGATAGTAGAAACTAAGGGCTCATATTACAATAAGGAAGACATTTGGAAATAAAGAGACTTCTCACTGCTTTGAGATGGCTAGTTGCTTATATCTGAATTTCTGCACAGTAAATCAGACATATTAAGTGAAATAAGCTTGGAGTGAGATTAAACAACAACAAAAAACTAAGGAGAAATAAATAGATAATTTTCTGAATATCATGAAAGATTTTTATCCTGAGGATTTTTTCAGCAGAAGACCAAATTTGCAAAATAGAGTATTTGACCTGTTTGATTTTCAGAAAGCTGATCATTATCCAGATTTCTCCATTACAATATAAGTGTAACATGAGTTCCCTCATGAAGCTCTGGTTATGGTTATAATGCACATTGTTATCTTTCAGATTGAATGTGCTCAGGAAGCCATAGCTTTTGATATAAAGAAGATGAACGAGGACCCAAATCCAGATATGCTTCTCATGGAGTTCTTACACAAGGTCAGTACTAACATATGTACAGTTGAAACTTGTTATGTCGAAGTCGACGGAACCAGAACAAATATATCGACTTATCTGGAATTCGAGATAAACATCAACTGTTTATGTACATGTAACCATTTTCAGTCGTTCTTATTAACATATGAATATACGTGCATTGTTTTACCTGTTATGCTATATTTTAGTCCTTGTAATGCATCTTTCTACCGACTTAATTCTAACTACTATCCGTCAACTTAATGACAAGCCGATAAATGAAGAAATATTTTAAAATCGTATTTTAAGCTCTTTATATTTTTAATTCTTTTAATAATTTACAAGCTGTGAAAACAATACTGGCCTGCAATCTGCCCTAGATGAAGATGTTTTTACAAATGAGTTTAGCATATTTTAAAATAACAAGTGCGGATGCAGTCCATTTATCTAATCATCGTCGATCAGGTGAAATGGCTTCACAGTGAAAAAATCAGCCATTACCGTACACCTTGCTGGGATAATTGGTTGTTCGCATTTCTTATACCTTTACTGCTGTGTAACCGGTAATCAATTTATTTGCGCAAACATTGACACTTCAAGCGAACGAGTGTAAAATATATAGAAAATAGAGTGTTGGGACTGTAAAATGCCTTTGACATAAGCGGAATTTCGATTTAAGCAACTTCGACTTAACAGAAGTAAAATTGTATAGAAATTAAAAAAATTCGGGACTTGACTTTGAGATAAACAGAATTTCGACTTAAGCGTCTTTGAGATAATGAGTGTCAACTGTATGTTTGTCTTTTCATACACTGTGTACTACATGTACAGATGTCTATATGGAAAGCTGTCAAGAAATCTGTGTTCATTTTCATTGGTCTTAACTCAGGACTTAATGATATACCACTGTATGAATATAACGATACAGGGGCTATCATGGAAAAGCTCAAACGAAAGGCAAAGATGCTACAATTCCTTTCTTTGCACAAATCAGTAACAATTTTATGATATATATATATATATATATATATATATATATATATGTGATATAGGTTCCAAACAGAATTAAAATTGCCCCCAAAAAAGAATTTGAAATAGATTATCAAAATATTTTGAATGTTTCTTTGCCCTTTGTAACTCATTTCTAGTCTAAGTTGTAATGTGTGTCTTTATTCTCGTAAACTATTTTTTTATACTTTATGAAACCAATACAGCAGTTAATAAACCTGATTTTTTGATTAAACAAGTATATTGTGATATACATGTATATCATATAAGTATCATGATACTTACCATATCTTTAGAAGCTGTATTGTTGCATCTCTAAATTCTCGTCCATACAAGACTAATGAACAGAATCCAGATAAAGAGAAATTGTGAACATAAATTTTTTTTTTCTGATGTCTAGTGTTCTCAACATTTTTTCAGTCATATCACGACATGGAAGTAGAAGACATCTAAACTCTTGAACATAGTGGTACAATGCAAGAATCGAACCTGTGTTTTCAGTACTACAAACTCATTGACACTTCTTGTTTATGTGGTCTTTCCTTGATGTGGCCATATGCTTTATTTAATTTTCTCAGTAGACTTTCCACTCTTTGCCATCATTCATCTGAAATAGTGCATGCTGTGGCATCAGTGTAATGACATTAAACTAACCAATAGGTTGACTTCTTTTTGCAATATATCTTTTTGCAATATGTTGATTTTAATACAGGTTATTTTTACAAATACCAGTAACTCAGGTTTTATCAACTTGAACTTATTTTAAAGTCCCCATTTTATTTTATTGATATAACTAATACATATATCTCAACCTCTGCTCAACACAAACTGTTTTACATGTGCCATGTATCAGTTCAAGTTATTTAGTGTCAACTGTAGTGATTTTTATTTCTCAATTCTAGGCTGCTTACAGAGATAATACATTAGGACTACCCAAAGTATGCCCAGAGGAAAATGTCACAAAGATAACTTCAAAAGACATATACACATTCATGAAAAACATTCATCTACCAAAAAGAACTGTAGTTGCTGGAGTGGGTATTGAGCATGAAAGACTGGTGGATTTAGTGCAAGAATACTTTGTTCAGAAAAAGTCACCCATATGGGAGGAGAATGCAGACTTGGTGGATCCTAGTAAACAGTCAGACCATTCTATATCACAGTACACTGGGGGACAAGTACTGGTAACATGGTCTTTTTTTCCATAAATAATAATCAATTGAAGACTGTTTATAACTAATTATGTAGCTCACGTATCCATCTGGAATTGGAGCCTGGAATAAGAAGGTGACTCCTTCTAATGGGTTTTTATGAAGTCTTCATGAATTTCCCCTTTTTACAATAGATTTTCAGTTACTGCTCTAACCTCAGTTTTTTTCAATTTTAACAGTTTGACTAAACCTTCAACTTTTAACAGCAAATATCACTCTCTCTTCAAAATTTTCATTATCATTTAATAGTGATTTAATTTAGATTTTATGCTTATTTATTGTATGTAAATATATTGGGCTGAGAGCTTTTTAGCTCACCTTGACGCAGTTGAGATGAGCTTATACTATACCCTTTGCATCCCTGTTCCATCCACATCTTTAAAAGTATTTTTGGGGGTAACTTAGTATTGGAGAAAATACAGGTATTACAGTTACCAAACTTGCACCTTTTATATGTTCATCTTGGGATGCTGACAGAAGTGCATGCATCAGTTTGGGGAAACTCAGTATTGGAGAAAGTATATTAGAGTCCTACAGTTACCAAATTTACACCATAGGTTCATGCTGGGATGCTGACTTAAACTCATGCATCCTATGATGCTTCTGACCTACATATTCCGCTTGAGTGATTCAGTCAGTCACTTTGGGAAAACTCAGTATCGGAAAAAGTATAGGTGCTACAGTTACCAAACTTGCATCAGAGGTTCATCTAGGGTGCTGCCTGAGGGGCTTTATCTGCTGATGCATCTGACCTTGGTTTTACCAGTAGTAACTTGGTTTAAGATTACAATATTCCATAGAACTTTCTACTATTCTTTTTTTGTTTTTTTTTTTGTTTAAAAAATATGGTGAGCATGGTAATCTTTGTGATTACACAATGCTTTAATCATGCCTTGTATAATCAAATATGTAAATACATAAATACATAGATTGTATGAATTATAAGACAAACAAGAACGAAAGCATGTGTATCTGTTTCAGGGTCAATAACCATCCCCTTATGATTTTAATACATGCTGACATTTAGGAGGTCATATTCTGAACAACATCAAATACGAATCCTTGGAAAAATTCTTTCTATGTTTAAGTTCCCTTGCATAATGCACACCCACAAAATTGATATCAGAAACTCAGAAAAAAAGTGTGCATTATACAGGATAATTACAGTAAGACCTTTACTTGTGTTTCTGACAGACTTATTAATGCTTATTTCTAGGTTGAAAGGGATCTATCCAATGTGAGTCTCGGTCATAATCCAATGCCGGAATTAGCCCATTTCGTGATAGGATTAGAAAGCAGCTCCTACAATGATGATGATTTTGTGGCATTTTGCGTTCTTAATATGATAATGGGAGGAGGAGGTTCATTTTCAGCAGGAGGACCTGGCAAGGGCATGTTCACCAGGCTTTATACTAATGTTTTAAATAGGTAACACACACTTATATATACAAGATATATAAATATGTCATTTCTGTATTGACTGAATCTGCTTGGTGCACTGCACAAACTTATGCAACATATTAATTGGATTCATTGAACGGTCTTTCATGTCCCAGTGTTTACCATTACACTGGACCTCGTTTATATTGCCTTAGTGTCAGATCTGAAAGACAGAACACAGATAAGTTGCCAAGGCTACTTGAACCTGGGACCTCTTTGGCCACAGTTCAACCTTCTACTAACTTAGTTGTGCTAGCTCCATAAATGAAGTAGTTAATGTTGTTTTATGTTGTGTTATGTATTATTATTTCACTTGGTGACAGTAATAGCATCTGTATTATGCATTGTAAATGCATTTAGACATATGTTACAGACCTACTGCAAACTGTAAGTGATCTTTTATGGTCCTTAAAAAATTTTCAACTCACTGTTTGTCTGTTTGTAAGATTTCGTACCTCTTAAACTATTCATCAGAATTTAATCATATTTCACAACATTGTCGCTCGAAATACGGACTTTCTGTTAAAAATGATTAAGATAATTTTTGAACGGTCAAGGTGACTCAGAAAATAGAACTTAAAATACCATAAAAGGGTTTATATTTTATGGTAATTTCAACAGACAATGACCATACTTCATGAAAATGTTAATTGTCACATGGAATATGGGCTTTCAGACAAAGGTCACTCAGAATATTAATGAAAAGTCAAGGTCATAGAGCAGCTCCAACTTAAATACCTACAGGATGGTTTATATAGTATCAAAGTTTAACCAGTGTATGCTCATACTTTATGTTAAGGATGCATGCATCTCCAATTTTTTATGTTTCCTGATAAAATTCAGAGCATTTTCTTTTTTTCTTTTTATTTATCTGATACAGTCATCAATTGGTTCAGTGCAGTTTTGGAAGCATCCACCAGTTTTATTGATTTTTTTGTATTATATATGGTGACATCTACCATAACATATTCATGGTTTGTACTGTCTCACCCCAAAAAACACCGATGAGTTGCCAGTCAGGATTAGAACCTGGAACTTCTGAAATTCCTGAAACTTGTCCCCCTGATATTTCACAGTGGTAATTGTGTTACATTTAGTAGAGTACAAGAGTTGATATACTGTATGTTTTGAGAATTTAATAATGTGATGTATATTCTGTTTTTAGATACCATTGGATACATTGTGCAACAGCCATTAATAATGCCTATGAAGACAGTGGGGTTTTCTATATACATGGCAGTGCTGATCCAAAACAGGTAATTCATGACAGAGAAGATTAATTAGTTTGTGTGTTTCTCGTCTTACATGACAAGAAGACTATTGTCCCTTACGTGGCGACAGTACCTCCCTGATGCATTTCACAGACATCAAGCCCTATGTGACAGACCCACCTGCAGCTGTGAGGTCTTTCTCGTACCTATGTCTGCCATGACACAGGACCTTGGTTTATACTGTCTTGTCCAAAAGACTTGAAACCCAAAAGCTGCTGGTGGGTCTGAAACCTGAAGCGTCTTGGTCCGAGTGGAGCACACAAGTAACTGAGTTAGATCGGCTCCAGGAAAGAATAGTTTTTATTCTGTTATAATAAGATATGTACTTTAACACTATCCTCATTGTTATAGTATGAATTATAGTTTGATTTACCTCATATCTTAATACAGCCTGTTGTCATGTAAGATGGATAACTCCTGACTTCGTAGCTCTTCTTTTTTTTCTGCATAGAAATTGTTTTCATTTAACCTTGCAGCTGGGTTCATTATCAGAGGTTATATTAGGAGAATTAATTAATACATCAAGAAGTATACGTGAAGATGAGCTTGATCGAGGGAAAATACAACTACAGTCGATGATGTTGATGAACTTAGAGAATCGTCCAGTAGTGTTTGAAGACATTGGTAGACAGATTTTAAATAAGGGACTCCGAATGCAACCTGAGTACTATTTTGATGAAATAGGTAAAATTGCATTTCTCTATTAATCATAATAAAGATACCCAGTGTGTTTAACGAGCCCTGAACTTTTTGTGTTAACCATGTTTGTCTTTTAATCTTCTATTTTTCTGTTCTACACTTGGTTTAGTTTAAAAGAATGTCAAACCTATCTTAAAGTAATACTCTCAACAACAACTTCCTGTTTTATGCAACTTCTTTTATCCCTGCGACCATTTTTCCTACACATTGAACCCTTTTGCAACGACATTTTGCCTTAAGTGACCAAAGACTGTACTTTCACAGCTGGAATCAACTACCCAGCCACTATATCCTAACTTTTAGTCTGTACTCAGTCTCAAAGTTAGTTACCTGTCTTTTCTTTCACTCGTATCTAAGCAACAGTGCATATACATTTTGTAATTACAGTTATTAAGAGTCATCGTATGATTGCAGTTTTTGACTGCTGAAAATAATGATGAAATTTGTCAAAGGAGAACATGGTTCATATTAAACCAGAACCCTTTTTGGTGAAAAATAGTATTATAATGAATGGGGCGATACACTGAATGCCCAAGTAATGTATTTGATATTTAATCATATGTCCGTGTCAACATAGATAAGTTCCAAACATTCAAGATGAATTCCCAAGATAGTGTGTGAAAAGATTTGAAAATGATTCTTTAACAGCTTCAAGCCATCCATCAGCTTAACGTGTAATAAAATACATAAGAATAAAGCATCAGATACAAATAACAACAAAAGAGAATGCAAATACATATTCTTATACAAGAGAAGAGTCTAGATTGTCCAGACTATTGAATAATCAGTAGCATTGTTACTGCAATAGTAAGATGCAACTCATATTTATCTTATGAAATAAGTTTTGTCATCATTAGTTTCACCAGTTCTCTTTATTTTAACATTTTAAAAATTCTTCAGTAAATATCTTGTTGATATTGCAATGTTTATCAATATCTACAAAAAATCTTGTACCACGAATGCATATCTTATACTTTGTCCATATTTATACACATTCATTTTAATATCTCTACTGAATACTGTAGACTATAACAGGTTAACAGGACTATTTTCTAATAATTTCTCACGTGTGTGGTTTCCAACAATAAAGTGATAATAGTCTATCAATTAATACCTAGTGGCTGTATAATCAAGTAAAAATCCACTTAACTTTGATATTTTGTAGTTGTAATGCTGTGTGAAAGTGGCAGTTTAGTTAGAGTATAATTTAGTAGGAAAATTTTTCTTTGAAACAATATTGCAGAATAGTAGTTTATAGAGATCTTATTTATCAAAAGTAGACTAGCCTTAATTTAGTGTCTTGACCTTAATATTAATAATATATTTTTTTGTGTTGAGAGCTCAAGTACCGGTAGATTTTTTACGAACATATTGATGACAGTTGGACTTGCCATAAAATTGGATTTGCTATAGAGAAAGCAATATTGTTTCTCAGAAAAATAGATCAAAGTGTATTTCTTTAGATAGAGAATCAATTCATAATAAAAATGTCAGTTGTAATTTAGTGATTATAGGGAGACTGTTTTAGAGTTTCCAAGTGTAGACAAAACTACAAATTCCTCTAAGTGTAGACTAAACTACAAAATGTGGTCTACTGCAAGGAAACATCTAGATACCTTCAAGTGTAGACAAAACTACAAATATATGTACCTCCAAATGTAGACAAAACTACAAAATGTGGTCTATTGCAAGGAAATATCTAGATAACCCCAAGTGTAGACAAAACTACAAATACCTCCATTGAAGACAAAACTACAAAATGTAGTCTATTGTTAGGAAACATCAGATACCTCCAAGTGTAGACAAAACTACAAGTACCTCCAAGTGTAGGCAAAACTACAAAATGTGGTCTACTGCAAGGAAACATTTAGATACCTTCATGAAACTTTTTCTTTTCCAGGTAAAATCACAATGGATGATGTACATCGTGTCGTAAACCGAATGGTTAAAAGTAAACCAGCTGTCGTGGGTTATGGAACTTTGAAAAAACTACCTTCATATGATCAAATACAGAGTAGTTTAGTTTCACCACAGAAAGGAGTCGGGAAAAAACTTTTCAACTTATTTTGAAATTTAAAATATTTTATTCTAAGTGTGAATTTACTGAGATTGAATTGATGATTATGCCTTACCATATCCAAGGTCATATACTGACCTCTTGGTATAGATAGATCATAGATTGTCTGTTTGGTATCTGTGATTGACTATGGTGTGGTCTTACCGTGTCAAAGATCAACCCTTCAATCTTGTCATGTTGTGATCGATGAAAGGGTTTTATCATGTCTGATTTACCCTCAGTCTTGTCATGCTTTGTACTATGGCTCATTTTATGTTGACTTGTCATGCCATTAATTTATTTATTTGTCATAGTATGATCCTTTGATCTTACCATATATTTTGTATACATGCATTCTTGTATTCAAGATACAAATGAATAACTAAATCTTTGACTATAAGGTCATGACTGCCATAGTTTTCTGTATAATGTATGCTATTGTCATCTAGAAGTTTAGTTTGATACTAAGAGATGCGTATGCATGACATAGGGTGTTAAAGGATTTCAGATGGTTAAAGGCTACATTAATGTTGCCTTGAAACCATTGTTACACATATGAATTATTTTGTCAGTGTCCATCAGTCACAACCTGTATTTCTTTGAATAGTATATTCTACCGGTAGCTGTATCTTACTGATTCTGTGTTAAAACCAAGTCATCTTTTAAAAAGTCATGGTCACCAAATTAACATAAAACTATTGTTTGCATATGACACTCCGTCATGGATAGAGGATCAAAGAAATAGGGTTAGATGTCAAGGCCACATTATGATGGAAAATAAATATGTATATAATTTAATGCTATGAGAAAGGATGCAATGTACAAATGAAACATTGCCGTGTTTGCACCTGACATGATGCTGTACACTGTTATCATCAACTTGTTGATGTTTCATTTTTGAGGCAAAGCATACAAACTTGTATTTTTCTTTATTTGTTTAATTGTTATGTATGTTTAATCAAATCTTATGTTATGGTATTGCTGCCTTAAAATGAAACATTAATACGCAAGATCGCAAATACTCATTCCGTTCATGTTTTGTATTGTAGTCACCTACCAAATAATCTGAAGAAAACCATATCTTTATTCGCTTCTCTATTTGTCCCATTGTGTATAAAGATCTGGCGAAACCCCCGTAAGGGGTCATGTTCTGGTGAACTCTGATTTTCAGCCAATCAGTGTGGATCTGCTACAGATTCCTAGGAATGAAATTATCATCCCTAGTGCTCGCATGTTTCACAAGTTAGTTTTTGAACAGTGTTTGTTGTTACATATTACATCACTTTCATGAGCATATCCGAGCCATAGATTGGCAGTGAGAAATAACAGTTTCAGTGACTGGAACATCATCAGAGTTTACCAGACCGTGACCCCATATGGAGTTTCACCAGATCGTTATACGCAATAAGACAATTAGAGAAGCAGAATAAAGATATGGTTTCAATAAGATTGCCTTACAAATGTATTGCTCTAAATTTGAGCAAATTTTCTACCCCAGAAGAGAACAAAGAATAGTGTGTATAAAAGCAGGAGTTAATACTGTCAGTCAGTAATCAGTGTAATCATGATCTTGCGTATTGTGAGGAGGCTTTGTAATGTTTCTATTTCATATGTGAATAAACAATGATCAAAATTTAGTTTCGTTGTCAACTTGTACTTTGTTTGTGAGGATACATGTCTTACAAGATTCAGTCCTATACTAAAACCTTTGGGCAAATTTGTTCATATAACTGGTTGATCAGCAGCATTACCCAAAAATAACTATTGATTGTAATAAGCAGCATTATCCATCAATAGCTGCTGATGGGTATAGACAGTATAATGAGTATTGTCCTCAAGTAGCTGGTTATAAGCAGTATTGTTCATCGATAGCAGTTGATGGTAGTGGGAAGCATTGTCCATCAATAGCTTCTGATTGTAGTGGGCAGTATTGTCCATCGATAGCTGCTGATTGTTTCTGGTAGTATTGTCCATTAATTACTGCTGATTGTAAAAGGCAGTATTTCCCATTAACATCTGCATTGTTACATGCAGAATTGTACATATGATAAAAAAAATGCTGATTTCCATGAGCAGTATTGGCCACAAATAGCTGGCGACTTTCTCGTGCTCTTTTGGTTGGCCATAACATTTGGTGATTGCCAACGTCCATAAATAGCTGCGTGGTGACTTCTTGACCCAGTACCGTCCATGAAAATTTTTAAAATATCCAATCATTGCATTAGAGTTAGACAACAATGTCTATAAATAAATGGCGACTGTATCGCAGCTATCATGATTAAGCAGTGTTGTGTATGAATTCCTCGTGACTGTGTCATTGTCCAGCTTTTATGTGTCGCGGCTATCGTGAATAAGCAGTGTAGTCTATGAATTCCTCGTTACTGTGTCATTGTCTAGTTCTCATATGTGTCGCGGCTACCGTGATTAAGCAGTGTTGTCTATGAATTCCTCGTTACTGTGTAATTGTCCAGCTTTCATATGTGTCGCGGCTATCGTGATTAAGCAGTGTAGTCTATGAATTCCTCGTTACTGTGTCATTGTCCAGTTCTCATATGTGTCGCGGCTACCGTGATTAAGCAGTGTTGTCTATGAATTCCTCGTTACTGTGTAATTGTCCAGCTTTCATATGTGTCGCGGCTATCGTGATTAAGCAGTGTTGTCTATGAATTTCTCGTTACTGTATCACTGCTGTACATCGATGTCCGTGGATATTTGGTGACTGTCAATTTTGGTATCTTACATTGTCAGTAACATTGTTCATAAATAGCTGCTAACTGCCTTAGTTAAACGGTGTTTTCCATCAATAGGTGTGGACTCACTGTCGGACAGAATTGTCCATAGGGAGTCTGTAGATGTCATTGTAATCCCATGTTATCTATGAATATCTTGGAAATCATTTATTGTAGGGCAGCAGGATATTTCACCTATCATATGGTGGCATCTACCTTGTGTTTACTTTAATACATTTTCATGAGCCGTCATATTGAAGATTCTCCTTTCCGCACCAACGCTTGAAGTAACGAGACCTCAGATTGAAATGCGTCATCTGAAAGTCAGGTAATCAGCCACTCTTCTGTGGATTCGAACTCAGATCCTTCTAGTTTTTATTAAAACAAATTTAGTCATGTAATCAGCCAATCTTCTGTGGATTAGAACTCGGGTGATTCTAGTTTTTATTCTAACAAGTTTACCACTGAGACATGCTGGTTTGATACAAGGTCGAAAATGGTTTTTTTCAAAATTCTAAACGGTGGCAATGCCAGCCGTCTTGAAAATCTTAACATTTTCATTTCTTTGCAACAAGGATTCTGGCAATAAGAAAAACAACACTTTGTTACAGAGATTTACTTGGAATACACAGCTATAACCTTTCACTACAATATGACCGACAGATTATTAAAGCTTTACATGGAATACATAGTTATAACCTTCGAACTCGGTATCACAAGAGAATGTACACACTTATAACCAATGCAGTGTAACAAGACAATTAAAGCTTTACCTGGGATATACAATTATTACCTTTCAATACAATATCACAATATACAGTATGCAGAAAATAGTAAATCTGAAGCTGTACTGGTCAATGATTTTGTCTATTGTCTTTCATGTTTTAAATATGTCCACACATGTATGATGATGTTGAAATTGGATTTATTAGGTGTATATATATATTATATTATTATTATTATTTATTATACATTTTAAGAATATCTCTCATCTAATAGATTAAACTGTTTTAACATGATGAAGCGTTATCATTATAAAAAAGGGAGAAGAACACATTGAAATGTCGAAGATTGCAACTATGTTGAATTATATACTATATCCAAAGAGATTTACAATCATTCTTTGAGTTTCATTGAAATTGCTATAAAATCAAGAGGGAACGCATATAATATTACAAAGATTTATATAGATTGAAGTGATCAATACCCACCTCCCAGGCACGGTAAACGCACAAGTAACCCTAAATAACTAAAATTTCAAATTTTACTAATGAATAGTCTTGGATCAATATTATTAGAACAGTACGTTGTAGTTCTAAAATCAATACTCATAAAGCTTGAAATGTTGAAAGAAAAGGGACGGGTACGCAATGAGATAGTACAGGACTAATGTGGAATGTGCCACTGCAAATGGAGGTTTACGAGGTGGGTATCTCCTGTCTTATACCGCGATATGACAGGATAATGATGAAAAAGGGGTAAAACATAAACAACGCTAAATCTAATTGAATCGTCGTGCGTGAATTTTAACATGTTTTACAGTGTATAGATAGTACTGAAACATCTAAAAACATCGTAGAACATTGGCTGTTGCTCGTACTGTAGTGTAACACCTACACACAACATTCTTATATGTCCTTTTCTTAAAATCTGCATCACCAATTGTGATATTTTGTACATGTATATCAGAGGGAACTTCTTGATTCCCTGTGTGTTACATACTTCCTGTTCATTATATACAATAAATATTACACTGTCTACCAGCATTGTATTTCTTGTAAAACAGAAAATCGCATTTAATTGACCCTTCCATTTATGGGCGAAAACTTGTCATATCAGATGTCGTCACAATACTTTACACATCGGTCATACCTCGGACAAGCATTGAAAATGTATTGTGACGTCACGAAATTCAATAAAACTTCCGCGAAAGGGATGGGTCAGTTGTAGAAATTAAGTGACTTATATGGTGTATCAAATGTAAGAGCCTTTCTATTAAAGGTTTAATTGATGTTTAAAATCTATTATTGGATCTTTTCACGATACAGAGTTATTTCCCCATAGAACTATTTTACGTCAAACCATTGTGACGTCGACTAGTTCTATGGAATCCGGCGTAAAATTACGGGAAATGATATAGAAATTGTATGACGTCACAATGTTTGACGTCAGATACCTGCTCATATGGGAAATAACTCTGTATAACGAAGAGACCCAATACCATTAAATGAGATTCTCCCAGTTTTGCCATAATCTTGTAAAAACAGCTTCGAGCCGATAACAGAGGGGGAAATGCGGTCTGAAGTATAAGTCTTATAATAGATTCATAGCAAATACTGTGAGGAAACACATCAGAGAAATTGAAGTAGAGGTGGCGCTACCTGTGGGATCACGTCCCGTTCCAGGATTTACCTTCGGAGGAACTGCACCGTCCCCTGAAATTATAAAAAAGTCCAGTTCAAATGTGAGTTAACCTAAGATGTTTACAATATATGATATACATGTGTGTATAACAGATACAATCATAACGGAAATACACATAGACTTTGATTCACTGATATTATTAGTTATTATAACTTGTATTATTTATTGCTATCTTTATTATTCTAGTATCACTAATGCTTAACAAGCATGTATATGGTTATGAATTGGATGTTAGACAAAATACACGTTTGAAATAAAATTACTAGATATGCCATTTTGACTACAAAGCACACTGGTTCATGTCTCTGTTGATTTGACTTTTTTCGTGAGAAAGAGAGAGAGAGAGAGAGAGATTCCATTCCATAAAATTGCAATATATTCTTTCTCTCTGTCTCGGAAATTTCTGCTGTGAAGAAGATTTTCATTGACATATTTTACATTGTTTTACGTCATGTGAAAGTGAGCACAAATGAAAAGTTGATGCATAAATCAAATCACGTGCATTTCAAAACTTATGGTGCCCATATTTGTTGACAGTGTTTCATTCCTTTTAAGTTTCATTCAAATCAGTGCAACAGGACATTCGTCAAATGATTTTCACACTTTTATTCAAATGTAAAATAAACACAAACATCACCTTAGACATCGTAAACATTGCACAATGATAATGAACAATGACTGTAGATGGCCATAAATCTTTAGTGTCT